>JAKTPS010000018.1:0-141866 GCA_030556275.1 Lipomyces sp. NRRL Y-27488 | reverse complement strand
TTTACATTGGCCTTGGAGAGAAATTGTTTGGCAATCATGCGGTGCGCCGAGATGCGTCTAGGCTTGAGGGCTGATTTGATCTTCTTGTCGCACGCTTTTGTGATCATATCTGCGGCAATTTGTGCCACAGTTGCCTGCTGTACATACTGTTGTACAGCATACATACGCTCCGGGAACAGGTGTTTCACAGACAAACAAATATTTGCAAAATATATTAAAACCTATCGGTACAGCTGCGTCTCATCTAGAAGGAAGCCAAGAATAATTGGCTAATGTGTATCGAATCGGTGGTATCTGCGGTATGAGATGGGTATCAAAATTATTCCATATATCCGTTGAAAGCGAGAAGATTAGGAGTACCACTAGGTTCAGACGGGATGGACGTTAACGCATTCCTCGTCGCGAAGTCAAGAATCTTTATGAATCAAAGTGTTAGCCTGCTCAGTCTGAGTTTAGTGCGCTTCTAAATATAGGTACCATTTGGCGAATATCAGCGACCGAAGCCGAGGGATCTTGGCCGAGTAAGTACGCGGCGAGACCGGCGACGAGAGGAGAAGCCATTGATGTTCCTGACAAGTCATTCGTTGCAGAATGATCACTAGGCCATGCTGATATGATGGACACACCGGGACTAGATAAGCGACGTTAGTGCGATCAAGAAACTGAAATCAGATGCTAGGAACATAGTGTCGACTGACGCATAAATATTCACGCACGGGCCGACATTTGTGAAAGAAGCGGAGCTATCATTAATATCGCTAGCCGCGACAGTGAATGCGGAAGGACCGCCAGCTGGAGAGATGCCGCATGCGTCCGCGGCATCGTTGCCAGCGGCGACGAAGACGTGTATGCCTTGGTTAACTGCGTTTGTGACTGCGTCGTCTACTGCCTGGCTTCTTGGACCACCCTATTTTCATTGTCTTCTCGTTAGCAACAAGAAAACACAACACTGTGAACGACCATATCCGGGATTACCAGGCTCAAGTTAATGACAGTAGGTGCTCCGGTGGATGCGTACTGGGCGGCGACGTATTCGAGCCCGTTAATGACCGATATAGTGGTTCCGGTTCCCAAATCGTTCAAAATCTGAAAATGTAAGCTACCGCGAGCATGACAAAACGCACTCGGAAAAGCCATTACTTTGACTCCGATAATCTCGGCACTCTTCGCCACACCATACGTTGTTCCTGCTGCTGTTCCCGCGACATGTGTTCCATGGCCTGCAAGGTCGCCGTCATATGAAAATGGAATCAAATTCACCATGCTTGCGCGACCAGCAAACTCGTTATGGCCAATGTCTAGGCCCGAGTCGAGCACATATATTGCGACCCCCTCGCCGGGTGCGTCTCCGTTGTAGGAGAACACCGTGACCGTGTCGATTGTAAGCCTCGCCCGATGAGATAGGCGTGCAAGATTATAAGTCGCGTCGTTCTGGGTCGCCGTCGCAGTGAAAATTTGGTCGTGCTCAACGTATGCGATTTCGGGACGGGAAGAGATGCTATCTGCAATAATGCCCGGAAACAACAAGGCCGTGTACCCATTCAGTAGTGTATCGAATCGTTTTAGGACACGCTGGCGCGTAGATGTTGAAAGAATAGGAGTAAGCCACTTAAAATGCGCTTCTACATCAGATGCGGAAACTGTCCGATGAAATACGACAATATACTTCTGATCGAAAAGCGGGCTGAGATGTGATCCGGGAGGAGCAGCTGTACCCGAAAACACATTTGGCAGAATAGCAAATAAAAAAAAAATATTCAACAAGAACATTGCAGCTAGTAGCAAGGCTTCCGTACAAGCTGATACTAGAAATGGTATTGGTGTTATTTTCGAACAAGCTGCGAGTTTGCATGTTGGTAACACCTAGCCTGAATGGTAATTGACAAATACGCGCTCGAACTATCTACATATACCGAAAATATTTCATTTTCAAAATACAGTCAAACATAGATCGTATGACATTTTCTATTAAGACAGACGCGAAAAAGAACACCTAACACCATATCCAAATCTACTATCCATAATGTAATCCTAATTGTCTGTGCCTGATTCTTTGAATTGCGCAGACATGACTTGTCCCAATATCCATAATTCTTTTAATGATCTTGATATCATCAATAATTCTTCAATTGCTCTGACCTACACGTGGTTGTCGTTGGTTTGGGTAGTCTCACATCTAATTTGTTTGAATGTAACTTACTATTGAAGTCGCATGGCATTCAATCTGGTATGCTTCGACCGCCGTGGTAGCTTGATCCTTACCGGCAACCTAATGAACATTAGATATGTTCTTACGCAAATGTGAATACGATTGATTGGCGCACTGGAGCAAGTGAGAGAAGCTCGGTATATTCGTTCACGATTGCATTTGCCGCGTCACTGATACGCTCTTGAAAAGCCAGATACCATGAGTGACCGTCATTATCACAACTAGTAAGGGGTAGAACTAACGATTGATATTCTGAGCTCGTTGCTGAGATTGCTGTGGAGTCTGTGGAACGTTTGACATTGCAGACAAAGTTGGAGGTGGTGTACGAACGATTTACGTGCAATCTCGATGGTGGGAGTTTTGAACCCGTGTCATACCGCCATGATGCATACAACCTAGAATCTCTGCAACCGTTTCTTTAAGCACATCAAGCATGTCCAATCAATCTGGAATCAAAGGTAAGATTTTAATTTAATGCGCTCTTTAATCAACGTAAACTAACAGTGACAGCGTCACCTGCGTTACTGGACACATTTAAGTCGTTCACAAGCAACTCCGATGCCAGAACGTTTTTGATCAGGATACAGAACGGTAAGTCATATGCTGACTCATGTTCAACATCGATGAATAATGGCTGAACAGATGAGAGTAGAGTCACTTGAGCCGGGCGAGATTATTTTTTCGAAGAATGGATACTTCGAAGACATTGCTCAGATCGGGCCGTATGTTTCCGAGAAGGAGCCGCTGTATGTTATCCATCGAACAGACGACTCTTCAGACGGGAATGAAACGAACGGATTTACGTTTATTTCGTACATTCCAGACGCAGCTGCAGTCCGGCACAAGATGCTTTACGCAGCGACACGCAACACGCTTGTTCGCGAGCTCGGGAGCGACAAGATTGGGCACACGTTTTTCACCACTGACAAGGCGGAATTGTCGGCTGACGGGTTGCGCGCGTTTGACGCGCATGAAAAACTCAGCAAACCTTTGACGGAGGAGGAGCGCGCGCTGAGGTCTGTGCAGGAAGTGGAGGCCAAGGAAGGGTTCGCGGGTACGACGACGCGCAAGTCGCACGTCTCGTCGGGGTTAAGTTTTCCAATGACATCCGAGGCGCAATCGGCCCTTAGCGGGCTTGCAGGGCAAGAGCATAACGTTGTTGTTCTATATATTGACGTGGCCGCGGAGAAGATCTCACTGGAAAAAGAGGCCAAGATCGAAGAGCCATCGAATTTAGGCGGTATTGTCCCTGAGGATGAGCCGAGGTATACATTCTACGTTTTCAGGCACTCTCACAACGGAGAAAGCCTTGAGTCGCTAGGTGAGTAGGCGGTAGATAAAAGACACCGTGCGTCCGAAGTTTTAGAGTGACAAGCAGACTGACAACCGATGACAGTGTTTTTTTACACGTGTCCCACGGCGTCGAGTATCAAGGCTAGAATGCTGTACGCTTCATGCCGAGCAGGCGCGGTTTCAGAGGCGGAGGCGGCGAGCGGATTAGCGATTGCGAAGAGAGTGAGTGGCGCGTGCGCTCGTGCGCGATGTCGTATAAATTAAATATCGGCGTAGATGCTAACTGATTATTGCTTACAGATTGAGGCCAACGATGGCGCAGAGATTAGCAGAGAGTCTTTGTTGGCTGACCTTCACCCGGCAGTCCAGGAGACAAAGCGAACATTTGCACGTCCGAAGGCGCCTGGGCGTCGCCGTTGAGTTTGGAGTTGTGGAGATAGAGCAGCTGTGTTTTTGGGATGGTTACGACTAGTCTTGTTTTGGCATGTAGACAACAAATAGACGGCGGGCGAGTGCGACGCACGAAACCCTTGCTGACCCTTTTCCGTGCGGCGCGAGGCTGATCTGGGGCTGAACGCGCCCGCGATCACGTGCCTTTGACGTGCGATGAAATGTACCCTAGCCCTGGCTGGCGGGAGTTGCTCCGTTTCTTTTTGGGGAAGCTTTGAGGACGAGCGAGTAGTTTTGGCCTTCATTGCGTCTCTCCGTGTCTCCTTTTCTGTTTGATTTTTTTGTTTTCCTGTTTGTCTGCCACCGTCGCCGTCGATTGCGCTGCTCTCGGCCGCCTCGTCGTTCTTTAGAGTCCTTGTTTTGGCGCAGCCTCGCGTTTCCGCCGTCGACTTTCTCGCATCCGCACCGGTCTCAGTCCCTCTCGCCCCGCATCGTTCACCTCAACACAGCAACATCGCGTTGGACGCGACCTGCCCCGCAATTCAATTGCCACCCCCGCCACTAAGGCTGTTATGAAGTGGGGCAGCTCGTTGAAGCAGCCCCCGGCCCGGCAGAGCCGGCACCAGCAGGAGCAGGAAGAAGAACAGCCCCAGAATCAGGACAATGTCCAGAACAGGCAGCCGCGCCAACACAAGAATCTCGGAAGTACATTGCAAGTGCCCCAACTGACGTTGTCTTCCGGTTTCATAACCGGCGAAGCGCATCGCTCGCCAGGATCGCCTACATCGTCGCTCTCGTCGTCCAATGCCCACCCGTCTAACGCCCTGCCGCTGTCTGCATCGCTCGCAAATCTACACTTGCCCAGCTCAGGTCGTCTACTGCCACGGCCAGGGCCCAATGGTGCAGCTGCCGATGAGGTTGCCTCCTCTGGAGCGTCGGTGAAGTCTCATGCATCTGCCAGCACGTCTTCCTCGCCCGTCCTAGCCGTTTCTGCTGCTGCCGCATCTTCTGCGCCGACAAACCACCGCGGATCCCGTCCCCTGCGCATTTTCAACAAACACAAAAAGGAGTCGTCAGAGCAGCCGCTCTCTATCGGCGAGCCAATGCCGCATCCACATAATACATATCCCAGCGTCAGTTACGTCCCATCATCGCCAAATCCAACAGAGCGATCATCGCCTGCTCTTTCGACAGGACCATTTTCGCCGCACTTGCCGGACACCGACTCGCTCGCGCCTACAGTTGTTAGTCCATCGCGTTCCATGAATGATCTGACGTACTTTGTGCGTTCACCTCATCGCAAGAATTCTCCTCTTGATGGGCTAGACTACAACCCGAACGACCGCGCCCGCCGGCCCTCCGCATCGAGTACTTCCCGACCGTCAACGCTGATCGAGCCTGTGATTTCTTCCGGACCTGCTTCGCATATTGCTCGTTATGGTTGGCTCAACCAGTCCGAGATAGACTCTCGACGTAGCGCAGCTCATAAGCGACCTGCGTGGAGACTGCGTCGCGCAGTTATAAAGAATAACACTCTTTATCTCTACAAACCTCCTATCGACCTTGCGACCGCATCTTTTGAGTACGACGATTCGTTTACCACGGAAATCGACGAATACACTTCAAGTGAGTTTGTTAGTCTGCTACACTCTGTCTATTACTGCAGTTACTTACTGGTAGTAGCGTTTGCCGATCTACGCCATCTATCTACGTCTCGTCACCCTGATTTAGTAGTCTCTGAGGATGGAACAGTAGTTACCGGAACCATGGAGGCAATCTGTCATGAAGTACTTTACGGCAAAGATGTTGAGTTTGCCAAGGATGTCCTTATGATCTTGCCTATCTGGACCGACATTCATCTAGTTTTTGACACGTTCACCCGACTGGTTGCTCTTAGCGAGGACAATTCCGATCGTATGGCTGCTATTCTTCAAGTCGTAGACGAACGAATGAGCGCGGTACTGCTCGATGATACAATTTATGCGTCGATTCAGATTCTGCTAGAATATGTTGACCCTTCGAAGCGACATATTCTTAAGCTATCTATTACGGATAGACGAGCCATGCTTATGGGTTTGCTGCGGTTTTATACAGTAGCGAAGGGTATGTTGAGTATTTTGCTTCTACTTAACGATATATTTTTGCTGACGACACTAAACAGAGCGTCAACTAGAGCATTTATATCCGGAATATCGAACTGGTCTCTCTGCTGAGGCTTTTATGTATCTTGATTTGAAGGTCTTTGCGGCACAGATTCATATTTTTGATTTGAAGATATTCCGATTTTGGAACCCGGTCTTTGATTTTTCGCTCCTTTATGGGCTGAAGTATGAATTTAGCCGAAAAAATCCTCTAGTTTCGACTGCGTCTCACCCACATTTTCTTGGAGCTCTTATGGTTCAGCATTTGTTTCAATCTGCACCAGGAAGTGGCCACTCGGCAATAACACTTCGTGGTAATCTGCTTTCCCGATGGATCACATTGGGTAATATATTGAAACAACGCGGTGATATGGTGAGCTGGCTTGCCATTGCAAACATTGTTTGCTCCCCCGCCGTAAGCCGTCTTAGGGAGACGTGGGCCCTAGTGTCCGCTGATCTTATCGATATTATTGGTCGCGATTGGGCTCCTGTTATCATCGATCTTGACCGTCGTGCCATCGCAAGTGAGGCATCTTCGCGTCGAGACAGTTCTCACATTTTAGCTCCCGACGGTATCGGTCGCACTTATCGAAAGGAATGCGTTGTGCCATTTTTTGGTGATATCGGCGTTCATTACTTTGAAAAGATGGCTGAAATAAACAAGGTAAGCTGCCACGTCTCCGTCCAGTCAATTTGTTAAGTATTCTTGCCTATTTTTTTAACTTCAATTGTTAGGATTCAATTCTGATCCCTGAATCCCGCTGTGAATTATCCAGCGTTCAACGATCACTGACACGTTGGACGACCTATATTTCCTCGATCGAAAATTCTGAAGATGTACCAAAACTTGAAGCTACGATCCCTGCGTTACAGGAATGCCTTTACGTACTGTATGAAGTTCACCTTAACTCACTTCCTTTGACTCCTGACGCTATCATGGACCTGTCTCTGGCATGCGAAACGTCTATTTCCGGTCGCTATGCGCAACATTATGCTTCCCAAAAGCCAACCCTTTCAACGGGTTCATATTCCGCAGTTTTGTTTACGGAAATACTTCGTTCGTATAAACTATTTGCTCAAAAGGATCTTTTGGAGGCAGGTGGCTTGAAGAAGTCGACGTCGTCACTAAAATTGAAGGCCTCGGCTGAACCCCTTACCCTGACTAATGAGTCTCGTCGACCGTCCTACCTGCAGCAACACGAGCGCGAGTTGCAAGGCACAAAGGAGGGGCGACCTCGACAGCTTAGAAGGGCAAGTTCTTTTCCGCCGTCACGCAGTGGTCCACATATCAACATTACAGGGTATTCGGAACTTGATATAACAAGTCGGAACCGCTTTGCCGCTTTCCGTAACACAGAGATAAATTTCGTGGTTAAGGGAGTCAGAGATGTTCTCAATTTGGGTGTGAATCTATATCATGTTCGCCGTGAGTTGGTGTTCAAGTCATTTAAAGACGAAAACGCACGCAGCTCCCGTCTGTCAAGTGTCTTTATTGAGAATCCATCCAAGCGCTTGAGTACTGGATCTCGCCGTTTGTCGGCTCAGTTCCAACCGTCCGCATTGGAGACCCAGTTTGCCGAATTTGCTAGAGTGGCGGCGACCCCCACCCCTATCACCGTCGTTGCAAAATCGGCAACGTTTGAGAGACTGGTCGATATTCTCGTTCTTGGGAGTGAGGATTTTACGGCAATTGTGAGCCCGGACGACCTGCTTAGAATTGGACCATCTACTTTACATATGGACATGGACGTTTATACTGCTACGTTTTTAGCGGCATGTAGAAATTTTTCATCTCCATTTTCATTACTGGACGCCCTGCGACGAAGGTTCATTGGTGCCAAATCTGCAGCAAGATCTCTTGTTTCTAGTGATAAAGTTTCTGAGAAGTTTTTTCCTGAGTGGGAGCAAGTACCAGAAGATTATGACGATGAGAATGCTGATTGGGTGTTAATAGCCAAGATTCACATTGGAATTCTGGAAGCGTGCAATTTGTGGATGGCGGACTATTATTCTGATCTATTGAGCGAGCTGCACTTGCGAGATGCTTTTCTCGAGTTTTTGCTTTCGGTGGATCGCGAGGCACTCCTGTGGAGGGAACGCGGCGAGACTGACGTTGGCCTAAAGGTATTCGCAGACACTGTCCACACACTTGCGAAGAAACTTCGAAAGACGGTTGCGAAAAAGTCGTATCGGCCTATTGATTTTTCACCGTGGCCGTTTGTTCCTGCGCCGACTAATTCAGCGCTAAAATTACCAGATAATTCCGCTATTGGCATTGAAAATTTCTGCAACTCTATCGACAGGATCGTCAGTCTTATTTTCAAGCAAATAAAGCTGAAGGATTGGCTAGAGGTCCATGAGTTGTTTGCAATGCAAACGATTGACCCGCTGAAGATGTTTGCGAATCGAAATAATGCCATGAGCACGGAAGATGACGTCGTTATCCAAGATATCTTTACATTCTGTGCGTCGTTGTATAGCTATAGTTCTGATGGTGAACTCATGATTTCGATGTTTCCGAAGCCTGTGAAGAAGCTGTTTGCCTTTAGAATGAATCTCGTCTTTTGGCTCACGGCACAGATTGCAGATTCTAGCATCAAGCGGTCACTTCGGGCCAGGCGAATGGCCACATTGCTGCAGATCATTGCCCATTGCCGACGCCGAATGAGTGTCATTGAATTTGGGCCCCACATGGAAGCATCAGAGATCGAGTCCGGCGAGGAAATGGTTATTCCATCATTGATTGAAAGTGCGGTTGCTACCGCGATTGTCCGCCCGGAAAGTAGAGTCTATACTGCAGCTTGGATTTTGGCCGCTCGCGAAGTTGGAACGGATGCCAGCAATGTGGAGAGTTTGGAAGATATTGTTCCTATTTTAGCGAAAGAGGAAAATGACCGCAGACATTCAGATGACTACAGTACCAGTACTAAGAGCAATGAGGTGAAGACTGATCCTCTAACTCCATGCATGGGCTGGATATTTGAGAGAATTTTTGAGATTGTTTGCTATGTTCCCAACATGGCGGTCGAGAATCCTCTAATGGTGAACTTTGACAAGCAGCGCTACATCTATAACTTTTTGAGCAATGTCGTTGACATGGAACCGTCACGATCGAGCATTAATTTCTCTTCAGAAGAAGTTGCGGCGTCGTTGATGTCGTCCGAGCTGTCGTCTATCAAGCTGGATAAGCGTCAGCTGAAGGAGGCTGCCGCTCGCGAATTAAAGGAATCCCCATTCAAAGGCGCGAAATTGACGAAAGCGTTCAACGGACTTGTTCTGCAGGAGCTCGAAAAGTGCCGCCGCGATTATCGCCAGAAAGATATTTTGGCACGCCAAGCACGTGACCTGGGCCGAGCTCAATTCCGCTCTTCCACTCAAGTGCCAGAAAAAAAGAATAGCAGATCCAGGTTGGGTGGACTGTTTAGGGCGGTTCGTCCTATCTCTATGGCGCTGGCGCTGACACCTGGGTTGTCTGGATCTTTGCCAGAGCGAACCGTATCTGTCGCACATCTACCTGAGGCTGCCGATGTCGACTTGAAGTCCGCAAAGCCTGTGCATGTTATCAATCTTGCGAGTGCGATGGCGAGCATTCCGTCCGGCGATCAGGGTCAAGGGATATTTAGAGTCTTGTGTGATGACGGACCGGAATATAGATTCCAGGCGACGAATGACGAGGACTTGAACGAGTGGATGAGACTTTGTCATGCGGCACGCACGGGCGTGCTGGATAAAACAAGATATGACCTGGAGCCTCGGATGGTGGTCGATGAGTATGCGAATACTAGAGGTATGGTTTTCATTACCCGTGTGTAATTTGTGGTTGCTAATAATCACTTTGTAGTGTTTGGTGTCTCAATTTCAGAGGTCTGCCGACGAGACGAGAAGCTGATTCCGAATGTCGTTACTATGATGCTCAACGAAATCGAAAGCAGAGGTGATTACTACTCGCTGTGCTGAATTGTCTTGATGTTGACAGTTACTGATTGTGACGTCTAGGCCTGGAGGAGCTGGGAATTTATCGTGTTCCGGGATCACAATTAACTGTGAAGGCACTGAAACACGAGTTTGATTCCGGTGCAGTTGTGGATTTGGCAGACGATCGCTGGTCGGATATAAACATTCTGGCTGGTTGCTTGAAGTTGTACTTGCGTGAGCTGCCTGAGCCAATTCTGACAGAAGAATTGTTTCCGGAATTTACGAAGATTACAAGTAAGGCTTCTTACTGGCTTTTTTTTGCACTGCCAGTCACTGCCAGTGTGATGTTAACGTGATTCTAGAATTACCGGAAGAGAGCGACCAGATTACCCATTTTGCCGACATGGTGAACCGGCTTCCTGCTTACAACTACTTTTTACTCAAACGATTGATGGAGCATTTGTCGATGTAAGTATTAGCTGCTACAGCCAGGGGTGGGGTTCTTGACGGATTATTAATGCTCACTATTACCTCTGCTGTAGGATTTCGCAAAACGGTCACGTGAACAAGATGCATGAGGTGAATCTCGCCATTGTATTTTCGATGTGCATGCTTCCGAGTTCAAGCTCTTTGACTATGGCGTCAGAGTTTGGCCTTATACAGGGGATGTTGAGGACAATGATCAATTCTCCGGAGAAGATATTTTTGAAAACGTCAAGCGACGTTCTATTGGAACGGGAGAGCAAATTGGATGACGAAGAGGACAAAATGAAAGAGACGGCAGAGGAGGAAATTCCAGCTATCGGCCTTGGTGTTGCGGTGGATTCGTTGTCCGTTCAAGGTGCGGGAAGCGGTGATCTGAACCCTGTTCCGGAGGAAGCGAGGAGTCAGCCGTTGCAGGTGTCTAGTTATGAATACGGCCAGAGGGAGACTGGGGAGATTGCATCGAGTTCTGCTGCCTTCGTTGGTGGTTCGGCGTTAGTATCAACGGGGATCTCAAGCGACGCAGCTGCGGATTCCGAAAGTACGATGCTGGCCGTTTCTGTGAGTTCAAAACGGGAAAGTTTCCATGGAGTAAGCGTTTTTTAATCGGATACAAGCATTTTTACGATTTACGATTGTCCGAAGTGTTATCTTTTGATCGCTTCTATTTTTTTTTTTTGGTTTTAACACGGGGGCTAGGTGGACGCCGGGGTGAAGCTGGACTTGATCTTTGTGCGATTCATGAGTGAACCGAGAAGCCTTTTTGCTGCATTTCTATTTCTATTTTTGATTGCATTTTGTGCATGACAAACCTGTGTTTGAGATTCAATATTCATTTTTGTTTATGCTTCTTTTCTTATTATTTGAGTCATGGCATTCTTATGTATATTGCTGAGGTTTTGGCGCAGGCGTCATTTTTGTCTAATTTTCGTTTTGTGTGGGCATGTGCCTTGACAGGACTCAAAATTCATAGATAGTACATATATAGGTTCACAATACTTTATAGCACAAGCGTTGACAGTGTGCGGATTGCTCAGTACGGTATCTTTACTCCAAAACGCTTGAGGAGAAGTTAGCACGGATGGAAGCAAATAAGCGTCGGTACAACGACAAGAGTGTGCACGTACATCAATGTACGTTCCATTGTCAGCAGAAGATAGTTTAGAGATCGTCGTGAGGATGGCGCTGACGCTTTCCGTAGGCGTGAGCTCCGCATGCATGCCGCCCATGTCTGTAAGTCTGTTAGCACGTCGCATGACGAGAGCAGTGCCTAATAGGGCTGACCTGTTGCGACCCAGCCGGGGGATATGGAGGCAAAGATGATGCCAGTGTTGCTAAGCTCCTGCGAATACTGCTTCGTGAGCATGTTGAGCGCGGCCTTGCTGGTGTTATAGCCGCCCGCGTCGTGGCCGGTGTTGAGCGCGATGCTGGCGAGGCCGCTCGAGATGTTGACGACCACGGGGCGTTTGCCGTGCGCCAGCAGCGGCAAGAAGTTGGTCGTAACGTTGTGCGGGCCGACCACGTTTGTGTGGAGGATGCGGAGAAAGTCGGCCTCCTCGAGATCTGTCATCTTGCCCCTGACAGCTATGCCGGCGTTGTTGATGAGCCCGTCAATCTGCTTGATACCATCATTCTCCAGATCGCGGACCGCCCTGCAGCGGTTTGTCAGCAGCAAAGCAAAAAAGAAAAGCAGAGAAAAGGCTTGCAAGATAAACCGATATATGACCGGCGGAGTCCGCTTTGAAATACAAAAATACAAAAACAGGAAAGTAGTTACCGTTTGATGGCTGGCACATCAGTGACGTCAAACTCTACGATCCTGGAGTTTGTACCTTTAAATCCTTCGATGAGCTCGCCGATCTGCTTGCTAGAGGGTGACGACTTTGAGCGCACGACAGCAAGCACGTCCGCCTCAGACTTTTGCAGCAATTGTCGGCATAATTCGAGGCCTGCGAATAGGTAAATCAGGTTAGAAGAAACTGAATCACGGAATCGGAATCTCAGTTAGCCTTACCGATTCCTCTGTTTGCACCAGTGACGAGATAAATCGGTTTGGAGGCCATTGCTTGAAAATAAGACCAGAAAGAGATAACAAGTCTAGCCAATAAAAATGAGTGAGCAAACGAAACTGAGAGCGATAATATGACAAACCAAACGTCAACGCGATAACAAAGCAAATGTAAACTTCGACTAACGAAGTGTAAATGCTTCAATCAGCGCCAGGTCCAAAACTCAACTGTCAGCCTTCTGCCCCTGAAACATTTTGTGCCTATTCCGACTAACCAAAACCATCTCGCAAATTTCAAATAAAGATTTATTGCCGTAAAGTGCAAATGAGAAAAAGATACGCCTCTGCGGGCTTGCAAAAGGAGAATACAGATCCGAATTATAGATATCACTTAATAGCAGAACTGAGATCGCAAATCCACGGAGTGCGCGCTTGTTACTTTGCTCCGCCCATCCGTCAACCTGTGCCGACGAGAAACTCAAAACCCGATGAGGCACCTGCGAGATCAAGAAGCACCCAGAAGAGGCATCGAATGCCTTGCCCGTCCTTCATCTTTTGCAACTACTTACGCAGAGCACTGCAGAACAAAGGCACGCTGAGTTGACCCAGTTTGTGAAGACCAGAACCCAAGCAATTCATTTCAATTTCGCGACATCTCCGATTATACGATCTATCAAAGTAATCAAATCACCTTACAGCCTTCAACAAGTTCAATCTAATAACTTCCACAAAGCAAAACACTATTAAAAAAAATAAACCAGTTCTCCGATGCACCAATCCGAATTAGTAACAATTTTGAGTGCATGCTGAACACCACCTCGCATACTGCACAATGTGACATGCTTCACATTTACTTACCAATAAAAACAAAACAAAAGCAAAACAAAACAAAACAAGCATGTACCTTTCTTTGTATCACAAACGAACCTTGCCTCTCTTCTCTTTCTTGCGTTTGCGAAATGCCACTTTGTCGGGCTTAGTCGAGATAGAGCGAGGCATGACAACTATAGTGTCGGCGTTTTCTGCATATGTATATGGAGGAAATAGCGCCAAGTCCTGCAAGGAGTACGGCTTCAGCGCCGCTGCACGCTCGATAATCCGACGCAAACCGTCATATCCGCACTGCGCGATCACGGCGTCGCGGATCTCCTCCACCCGGGACTCGGCAAGCGCGATGAACGCGGACCAGTCGCGCTGTGAGATCTGGGTGGCGTCGCAACCGCGCTCAAGATGCGACTTGCGCACACGCTGCGTCGGACCGACCGTCGGCGTCGCCATTGTTGCCAGCACGAGCGCCGGCCAGCCACAGCGGTACTGAAGTTCGTACACGCGCTCGCACTGTCGCAGACGCGCGTGCACGATGCTCGCGGACACGTCATACTGGGCCTGCCACGCGCGCGAGATCTGGGTGCGCTTGCCCCAGGAGCCGTGCACCTGGTTCTCCGAATGCCGCGCAGCTATATCGGTCCACCACCACTTCAACCACTGTCGCAGCCGGATGATGTGATTATCGTGCTTCGATGACAGCTCCGCACGTCCCTTTATCACGTTTCGAAGCCACGTCTTGCGTCCTAGCTCGCGTCTGTCCCGCGCAGGCTTCAGTTCTGTAATATGCTCGCGTCCATTATGTAATGCCACTTCGACAAAGTCAAGCTGCTTCTTAGGATTTGTCGTTTCGCGATCTTCTATCGATGCCGGCGCGGAAATACTCAATGCCTTTTTGAGATTCTTCGCTGCATCGAGCAGTTCTTCAAATGCTCCTTCCGGAGAAAAGTTGTGCTCGAACTTCGACTTAGCATTTCGCAGGGACGAAGTAGATTCCGCGGACCGATCCTCCGCGCCCAACGCAGACTTCGTATTCAAGCTCCCCTCACCGATCAATTTCGCATCCGTTCTGCTGTCGCTAAATATTAGTCCTGCATTTCGCATACACTGAGCTTTTCTCTCATACACTTTCTGTCGTTTGGTTGACCGTATCAAGGGCTCGTCGTCAGAGACGTCGTCCGCTTCGTCCGACTCTTCGCTTCCATAGTCTATAATGTACATGTCAGCACAGGGATAATATTAAGAAAAAAATGCTCGCCGTACCTTCGTCCGCCTCAACATCAGACTCAGCGAACACTCTCTTTCGCCGACGAGATATTTCCTTAACTATGATCGGCGTAGAGGTGCACTTTGGACCCATACGCATCAGTTTCTTTACACTTACCACGGAGCCCTGTTTGCTGGCCGCGCTTCTGCTCTGTGCGACAACATCCTTGCTAGAAGCTATTAGAGGAGGAGATTTTCCATCTGCGCCCTTGGGAACTGTCGATGCCACTGTGGAACTCTTGTTGGAGCCTGAACTACTCGAAGCAGTGGATACAACGCTTGGTACGGCGTTCAACGCAGTAGGGCTATCCACAGCAGTATCAGTCGACGGCGGAACGCCATTCCCTGCAACTATAGCATCCGAGACTGGGCCAGTCGGAGTTGACCTAATTGCGTGATCTTTCGACGATGTAGTCGCTTGAGGCGCACTGGCGTCATATGCCAGCGAGGGGCTTGCTTCAAGGATCGTCTTCAGTTCGGGATTGTCCGCGGAAGCTGGTGTAGATAAACTTTCGTCAACGTCCTCCTTAGTCGCCGGAGTAACAGCATCATCCACTATCTCTAGCTTATCTTCAGCTACCAGTAATCTCTCACCCTCTGACGCTTCAGAATTTGCAAGGGGCGTAGACAAGGCAGGCGAAGAAGCATTTGAAGCGCGTAACGACGGGTTTGCCACTTCTCCACTCGTGCTGTCATTAGTAGGCCCCTCCGGCGAGAGCGGAACCACCGCCGCCACCAAAGTAATTTCGTCTTGCACTTCTGCTGCCGGTTTCGAAACAATCAGGGGAGGTGAGTCATTCCGTCGAGTAGTCGTCTGTTTCACCGGCTCTGGTTCTGTTGCGACAGTATTCACAGGTATCGGCGATGATACGTCATTAATAACGCGAAATGCCGTCAACGTCTCTTGCGAATGTTCAGGCATTGGTGCTAGTGGCGGCCGTGGAACAAGGTTCTTCTTATCTGTCTCCTCAGAGCGCTTAAGCGGTTTCTCCTTGCCTTGCGTCTCAAAAGTGGATGCAATTCGCCCGAAACGGATCTCAGTCTCGTCCCTACTATTGACGCTTTGCCGCTCCGGGGGTATCACCAAAGTAGTAACTTCATCAGTCGATTGAGGCTGTTGCTCCTTTGACGGATTTGGTAGCAGTTCCAATGGCGCCGTTTCTGGAGACTGCTGTGGTGAATGTGGAATACCCTTCTCAGGCAGTCCATCTTCAGAGATAGGCGGCAAAATCGGGGCCTGCACCAACTCTGTCACCGGGGTGCGACCCGGAAGAACCAGTGTCTTCGGATGCGAAACGGCCAACTGTGCAGGTGCTATACTCGGCTGAGGGCTAACAGACGATGGCGTCGGCGAGAACCTGTGCGCGAGCTTCTGTGACGGCTGACCAGAGTCACTTATAGCACTTTCTGCTGGATCAACAACGGATTCAGCGCTGATCGTCACTGATGGGGCAGGTGCAATGGTTCGATATGCCACATTCCCAGGGCCGCTACTCTGAGCCTGGGATCGAGCAGAATTCGAAATCCGCCTGCGCTTCGGTCTGGCCTGGGCGTTTGTTGCACTTTCCTTCTTGACGTCTTTCGCCTTCTTGGCCGTGGCCGACGACACACGTTTGCGTCCTGTTGTTGTCAGCGCTGTAGCAGTCGATCCAGTCGATGGTGGCGGTGTAGGAACAGAATGATTTTCCGACGAAGCCACCATACGAGGAGTCAGAACTGATTCACTAGACGGGAATGCAGAACCAGCTATGACATAATCCGGGGAAGGCATTTCAGGTTGCGGTCGAAGCAAGTCCATTACTGGCTGCTGATTTGGCTCGGAGGCAATGGTATTCTCGTAAGTATACTTCGACCCTGAGGTCGCAGTGCGCGCATCCGTCAAACCTGAAGAAATGGAAAGCGTAGCTGGCTCCACCAACGTAGCGATTGAAGTCCTTCGCCTGACGTCTTCAACAGCACGTCGTTCTGGCGCCTTGGGTGGAATCGGCCAGGTCTCCTTCTGAGACGCCGGAGTAGGTTGAATCCTGGTTGGAGACCCAAAGGGAGGATCGTTCGCCGTGTAATTAGACGGATAGACGGGCGATAGATTGGGTTTGGATTGTGCATGTTGGCCGTCATACGGAGGGTGGTAAAATTGCGGACCAAATTTGGGTTGGTGTGACGCCGTCTTGTGAGACGTCTGGTTCGGCGAATCGGTTGCTGCGACAACATCGGTGGACCGGTGTTTGAGATGGTACTGCTGTTGCTGGCGATGGTAGTCGTGCAATTGCTGTTGGTGGTACTGCTGTTGTTTCTGAGTTGTGTACATTAGTCGGTCAGGCGCAGAGACAGACTGCGGCGTCACCTGCAGCGGTTCCGTCTGTTGTGAACGCTCCGGCTGAGGACGACTGTAAGTAGCATCATTGTAAATGTCTTGGCGTCGCGAATCACCCGAATACCCGGTATCTGCAGCGTTCCTCTGCATTGGACGTTCGTACGATACTGGCGACGGAGCCACCTGCGCATAGCCTTGCCGTGGCGACGGGACAAGAGAGCGCGGCGACGTATAGTAACTTTCGCGATTGTTTGCCCCGCTGTTCACGTACTGAGCCTGTTGAGCAGGTGGTGGCGGTGGAGGCGGAGGCGGAAGAGATGGCGGTGAAGAGGTGCTTTGTGTTTGTAGCTGTTTATAGGCCGGATGCTGATGGACTGGAGTAGGAATTGACGGCGATTGGATCGAATGAGTGCGAGAACGGGGTTCCTGTAGCGACAAGCGATGCAACAATCGCGGGGATCGCATAGGATCTGTATCTGGAACGATAGTCGGAGTCAATGGGGGTAATTGGGGATTCCATGATCGCGAAAGCAAGAAATTGGAGGAGTTGGATAACGGAAGTAGCGGACGCGTCGGTGGACTGTCAGACCGGGCAGGACCGCTGTAGGAATCGGAATACTGACGCGTGGGCGCAGGTTGCGGCGAAGTATAGGACGGCCCGTACGACGGCTGTTGAACATGGGGAGGCTGCAGCAACGGTGGCGATCCGGCAGGAAAAGGAGATCTTGAGGGCGAAATTGCGTAGTTCTGCGCATACTGCGGATGCAGATGCTGTGTCGGCTGATGCGTCACCTGGGCTGGTTGCGAGAAATGCCGTGGCAACTGAGACATCGACTGCGGATGAGGCAGAACCGGCGGGGGAGGATATCCCTGATGCTGATAATACAATGGCGGTTGCTGCTGTACAGGCGGCAGAGGTGGTGGCGGTGGTGGTGGTTGCTGAGGTTGAAACTGATGGAATGGCACAGCACGCGCATGGAACGGCGGAGGAGGCGACGACGTGTCGTGCCGCTGCATTTGTTGTTGTGGGGGAAGCCCATAGTCGTAGTTTTGCGGCGACTGCGGCTGCATAGACTGCTGGTGTTGGCGGGTGTCCTGCGAATACTGCTGATCCCATCGATCATCAACGCTGACATTTCGACTAGGGTACATCGCGCGAGGGCGCGAACTTTCAGAGGATTCACGATGGAGGACGGGCGGCGCGGAGACACCATAGTAGCGGCCGTCAGACTGCTGTGCCATTACGCTGCGAAGCAAAATAAGAATGGAAGGCGAAAAAGTGGTCTAAACAAGGGACTCACCGATTTGCGCGCGAGACGGGGAAGGTAGCGGAAAGGTCGTGTCAGACCGAATCAAGCTATAATCACAAAAAAGACAAGCGGCCCAGCCGCGACTGACGCAATGAGGAAGGGAGTGTCGCGTGTGAAGCGTGCTCTGCAAAGAAGCGAAGGGAGATGTCGCGAGCTGAAGGGGCAGGCCGGCTGCGTGCACAGAAAGCTGGTAAACGCGGAAGGTGAGGGGGGAGGCGAGAGAAAAAAAAAAGGAAGACTGGGGTATGTAGAGTATGTAGAGAACAAACACTTTCGCTCAGCAGCACTGACGTTCGGCAAGTCGCCTTTTCAGTCATGGCCACAGTTTAATTTCGCAACATTCCGTCGGCCTGAAATGCGCGCGATTATGTTGCAACCGCAACTGCCGCGCGGCGGATGTGCCGGAAACGTGGCACGGACAGCGAGCCCGGGCCCGCGTGGTCCAGTCAGGCCTGCCTTGCGCTGCGTTGGCAGCCTGCCGCCCGCTTCTCGCTCGTCGCGTCTGCGCGAGATGTTTCCCGTCTGGGAGAAGACAGAGAGCGACACGTTATCAAGGTTGAGGAAAGACGCCACAGCTGCTGCTGGTACAGGTTAGCATCTCCAAAGAGTGGGTGCGCCAGGTCAGGCCAGACTTTTGAACGGTGGATCATACTATCATGCGTGCCTCAGCCACATCCGTATGACTGGCCGAGATCAGAGCTGGCCCTAGGGTTAGGGCCTGCTGCGTGACGGCTCTCAGCGAATTCGCCTAATTCGCCAAATTCGCACGTCATAAGCACCGCCACCGGCATGGCCGGTGCCGCAATTCAGCCACGAGCTGCTGCATAGCCACACTACAGCCACCGCAAATTAGACTCCATGCTTCCTGCGCCCAGAACCTTCACCTCCTGTGCTTCGTTGTCTTCTTGAACTCTCACGCTGACCCCGCTTCCCAACCGTCTCTCGAGCTATCAGTCATGAGTGCAGCGACCGCAGTACTCTCGTCTTCCCGTAAGCTTTCTTCATTTGACCATTGTCACGCTCATACTGTGGCCCTAAAGCTGTTTTCGGCACCGTTAACCTGTGATATTGATATTTTACTGCAGCCTTCAAGCCCGCCCGCGACTATAATCATGCTGATGACATTGAGGTATGATAACTTGCTTCCTCCATTGGCCAATAGGCTGTTCCCGTTCTCTCTCTTTCTCGTTAGCCATGCGCAATGGGAGATTTTTCTTTCCTTTTTCGCTAACAGCGAGAAGTATAAACGGTTACGTGATCTAGGTGGGACCTCCCCGCAAAGCGGCAAAGACTCTCTCATTTTTTTACTCACAATTTTTATGAATTTTCCTCCGTAGCTGGAAATGCTTTCAAAGCACGCGCTCAATGCTTCGAGGATTCCCAAAAAGCCTACAAACGCGGCGATGGTGCTGAAGCCAAACGGCTTTCGGAGATGGGAAAATCTCATGGCGAAAAAATGGACGAGTACAATGCGCAAGCAGCTGCCGTAAGCTTGTCCACCCGTCGTCGTTTAGCAGATATGAGGCGGAGAGGAATTCCTGCCAGTTTTTCGTTGCTCTTGTGCTGCTTTGAGTGCTCTTTTGTTGTTTTAGCATTGCTGACTTGGACTAGTTCGTATTTCGTGCAAACAATGCTGACTCGGACGCGGACGAAATAGATCTGCATGGCTTATACGTGCAGGGTATGCCGACTGTTAGCCCATGTTTTGAAAATGTTCTATTGGAACTAACGTTGAAATGTGTAGAGGCGGAGGAATTTCTAGAACAAAGAATTATGGCCTGTCTTGCGCGTAATGAGAGCCATCTCGAAGTGTAAGTTCCTTCAGTCCTCCTGTGACCATGCCATTAACCAACCTCACACCGTGATTTGCAGTATTGTGGGTAAAGGCAATCATTCTACTAACGGTGTCGCGAAGCTGCGGGTAAAATGTTTCCTTCAAAGCTTGTTGTATTCGAATTCTCGCGATTAACCTAATGTCCAGCCCGCCGTCGAAAAGCTCTGCCAGGAAAATAACTTCCAATACGCTGTTGACGAACACAACACCGGAGTCATCGTCATCAATTTCCGTGCCTCTGGTGGCTACATGCCGATGTCGTCCATGCCGGTGCAGCCAAAGTACAGCAAACACGCTCCCGCTCGCCCTCAGCCTGGGTATACTCCCCAGTACGGACACCAGAACCAACCACAGTATGCTGCAGGCTATAATGGCCAAGAACAACAGTCATATCCTGGACATCCTCAACAGCAGTTCCAGATGGATCAGCAGCAGCAGCAACAGCAACAACAGAATAATGGTGACATTATTATGATGTTGTTCAGGTGCCTTAAGCAGTGTTTCTCGTGAGTCTGCAACGACTTGTGAGCATTTTTGGGATTATTTATGTACATAGATACTGTACACTATTTGGATGTTGTATTGCATATATGATACAATGAATTTGACGTGCTCAACTTAGGCCCGCCAAAATAAGAGAGTTCCAATGCCCCCGGATTAACGCCCTTCTACTCTGACTGAAAATTGCGATTCAAAAATTCGACAAACGAGCCTTTTATTCTGGCAGTGTCCATTTGTCGGACCTTATTTAACGAAACAAAGTTGCGCTTCAGTCGCTGCAATTGCGCTGTCGACACCGCCTCTATTGGAAGGCTCAGGATCAGTCCATCGCCTACGCTCACGTCCGAGCCCACCCTGCCATCTTGCTGAGACTCGACCACAAGCTTTGCGATATCCTGCGTCTGCTTGTCGAGTTCATACACGTAGTCGTTGGACACGGCAGGCTTGAGAACCGTCGCGAAGTTTGGCGGTTTTGGTTTTGCGTGAACGACGGAATCAAATAATCCGGGGAGGATCACAGATAAGGAGTCGGTGAATAGGAGTGTGTATAGTGGCGAGTCCCACCGGTTCATGCCATTCGGCTCTTCGTATCTAAATATCAGCGCATCTATTCTGCAATTATGACGTATTTAATTAGCAAGCTTGAAACCTGGCGTAGCAAAACATTACTCACAAGTCCTCATCCCATGCTTTCTCTCCTTCATCGCGACGTTTGGTATTCCATGTCCGACACACGTCGGCCGGCGTGCCGACGTGGACTACCGCATATGTCGTCTGCTCCGCTTTGGCTTCGCAAAAGATCTGGTATCTGTAGCCCTTAATGTAGTTCAGCCCGTCGACGATGACAATGTTATCGCGAGATAAGTGCCTTTTCATTGCAGACATTATCGTGGCCCTGGCCATTTTTTCTTGCTTTGCATCTATGTCACAGTCAGTATGCGTCGACAAGAACAGACTTGTTCATCTGTCTGTCGCGGTCGGGCGAAAGCTGCATTTCTTACCTCTGTACGCACTGGTCTCAATCCCAAAATCGTCATCGCTGATCAGAAAAACTTTCCGTTCCGGCGCAGTCTGCCGAAAATGGTCTGCGATCTGACGCGCTCGGGTTGACTTGCCCGAGCATGGGTAGCCTGTTAGCAGGATTACTGGCATGACTGGCGATGAAATATCTGCCGCGTGATACAGTCGGCGGCAACAGCGACCGTTTGCGTTCTACGCTGCAAGTGTCGTCAAGTCAATTATATTAGGCCGCTCCTGTGCCCACTATGACAGACTTCAAACGGCACATGTAGCACTATAACATATCAAGACGGAATTGCAAAGTTCAATGATTATTCGCCGAAACCTTTGAAGGCCTCGGGGACAAGCTGCGGCGGTTGGGACATATAAACGCATTCGAGGGTGTTGTACCTTTGTTTACTCGATGCTCCGCGACGCGTCTCGCCTTTGCACATATTCAGTAAGTTCGACGTTTTAACGTGAACCGCAAGAGAAGAAGACAACGACACCACTATCATTTGTTATTTTTCACATTACTTTTTGAGGATCTGAAATAGCGGCTACATTACAGTATAGGACTTGTAGGCGCGATGCCTAGGTAAGACTTCAAACTTCAACACGCGACAGCATGCCGGCTAACAAGTTTTGGTACCAGAGAAATCATCACAATACAAGCAGGTATTTGCATTTTCAATGGGACTGCTGCACGTTGAAGACGCAGTGTACGGCGATTAACTCTGGGCAACAGGACAATGCGGCAACCAGATCGGTAGCAAGTTTTGGGAGCAGTTATGTCTCGAGCACGGCCTTAGCCCCGACGGCACACTGCGGCCTGATCTCCCCACCACGACGTCGGACCGCAAGGATGTGTTTTTCTATCAGTCCGACGATACGCGGTATATACCCCGCGCGCTCCTGATCGATCTTGAGCCGCGGGTCGTGAACGGCATTCTCAACTCGCCATACGCACGAATGTATAATCCGGAGAACGTATATATCGGCAGTGACGGCAGCGGCGCAGGGAATATCTGGGCTGCAGGGTATATGGCGGGTGAGACGCTTGCAGACGAACTTATGGACATGTTAGACAGAGAGGCCGACGGGAGTGATTCGCTAGAAGGCTTCATGCTTCTACACTCGATCGCGGGCGGCACAGGCAGTGGGCTGGGCTCGTATCTGCTAGAGCGGCTAAGTGATAGATTTCCGAAGAAGGTGGTACAGACATACTCCGTATTTCCCGCGACCCAGCAAGTGTCGGAGGTGGTCGTGCAGCCGTATAACAGTCTCTTGTCGCTAAAGCGGCTAACACAGCACGCGGACGCGGTTACGGTCCTGGATAACGCGGCACTGTCAAGGCTTGCGGCGGACAGTCTCCGTGTGCAGAGCCCGACTTTTGACCAAACCAATCAGCTAGTCGCGACGGTCATGTCGGCCAGCACGACGACATTGCGATACCCGGGATACATGCACAACGATCTCGTGTCGTTACTGGCCAGTCTCGTGCCAACGCCTCGCTGCCACTATCTCATGACCGCCTACACACCATTCACAGCAGATAGCGTCGACCAAGCCAAGAGCGTTCGCAAGACAACAGTTCTGGACGTCATGCGCAGACTCTTGCAGCCGAAGAACCGCATGGTGTCAACTAGCCAGTCTGCGGACTCCTGCTTTATCTCCATTCTGAACATCATACAGGGCGAAGCGGATCCCACCGACGTCCACAAGAGCTTACTGCGAATTCGAGAGCGCGGACTTGCGTCGTTTATTCCGTGGGGACCGGCCAGTATACAGGTTGCGTTGACAAAGAAGTCGCCTTACTTGCAGAGCTCAAACCGAGTGAGCGGTCTTATGCTCGCAAATCATACCAGCATAGCCTCGGTATGTTTTTTTTCCTCTTCCGGCTTGCTGTTACTTGAGCGGTTCTTTTTTTAACTGTATTCGTCACAGATGTTTAAACGGATCTTGGATCAGTACGACCGGTTACGGAAACGAAACGCGTTCCTGGAACCGTATAAGAGGCAGCCCATGTTCGCGGAAAGTCTTGAGGAATTTGATGATGCGCGGGAGGTGGTGGCCGACCTAATAAGTGAATACAAGCTGGCAGAAACCGCAGACTATTTGCTATAGCATTTCGTCTGCGTCCTCTTTGTTTTTGTATGGTTAAATGGTGTAATTGTGTGTTTCGCAAAGCGTTATGCGCTCATGTATAAGACACACTTTAAATACAAAAACTCCGAAAAACAAATATGGCAGAGCTATAATTCTGATTCGCCATAACTTCATTACATCAGTTTTTCATCTTTTTGTTGCTATTCACGATAGCCTTCCGGTTGCGAACAAAGTTTGACGCAGTCGCAAAGTTTAGAGTGTCGCCGTTCAGGAGAGTGCGGGAGTACCACCTGCCCGGGATGTCTATGACCTCGAACGAAAACTCTTCGTCCGGAAACTCCAGCACCCAGCTCCTGTCGGCAGCGACCCGTGTCGGCACGGCGCGTTTTTCGAAAGAGGATATGCCGGGCAGGAAGAGGTCGCCGCTGACCCAGAGCGTGCCGTCGGGCTTGAGCCAGATTTTCTCGATCACGAGGATCTCTTCGGTCACGCCGGGATCTTCTGGGATGACGCGCACGGCATCGCCGTTCCAGATCTTCTCGGGTCCGCAGAAGAAACCGTTGTAAAGAGTTGCTCCCTTCTCCTCGTTCCATCCTATCTTGTCGATGGTGGACCATGACGAAACGATGTCAAGCACCCGCGGGATCTTGCATTCGCTCGGGTCGCGCGAGAGCCATGGTCTGAGAGTGGACTCGGGCACTTCGTCCAGATAGATGAATCCGTCGCCGTCCTCAAACACATAAATTCTGTATCCTTCCTTCTCCCACGCGGCGATGTCTTCCAGCTTGACCTCGGTCTCTTCTTCGTCGTGGAAATACGGCCGACTGACGATCATGGCCGGCTGGTGCTTGTCGTCGGCTGTGTCGGGGGGACCGTACCACACGATCTCGCCTGTCCGGTACCACGCCGCGCCGAGCTTGCTGTCCTCCTTGCGCTCCATCTCGGCGAGCAGCTTGCGGGCGAGATGGCGCACCTGCTCCGTGCTCATCTTGCCGCGCGGCGTGTACGACGACGACGAGTTCTTCAGCCGTTTGCGCGACTGCTCGCCCTGGATGCCCATGCCGTCGAGCAGGCAGATGCGGCAATTGCACCACGGCTGCTTGCGCAGGGCCTTGTTGTTCATCTGCAGGAGCCAGATAAGGTGCGGAACGAACTCCACCGACGACCGGAATCTCTTGCCCGAAGGATGGCCGCAGAGATAGTAGTCATGGCGTTCCTTTTGGCCCGGTGTTTTGGTTGAAATTAGATTGAACAGTGCGTAGCCTTTGGGGAAATCTCGCATGACTAGTTCGTCGCCTGCAGGGTGTGTTTTGAGTAAGAGGCACGGTCTGAGGCGGCGCAAGTCAAAAGTTGTCACGCACCTGACTTAAAAAAATAGTCGAGACCGCATTTCTCCGGTTGTAGGTCGCCGATGGCCTTTGCGAGTCTTTGCAGGTACGCCTTGGTTATGAATTCGGTGCGCTCGAGCTTGACGTAGTAATAAATCGACCCATCCTCGTGCGGAGCCGGATCGAGCGCCTTGGGGAACGCCGCGCTGATGCCGTCCGACCACTCCGTCGTGATGTTCTTCATCCTCTGCATCCCAGACGGCGACGTCGACCGCAGTGGCGGCGGAACCGTGCCCGACACTGGCGGTGACAGGACTACGCGCTTCTGCTCCGGCCCATTCCCGAGTGCACCGGCGGACACGGGCATGCTCGATGTTCGTCGTGGCGGCTCCCCTCGTAATGGCTGTGCCGGGGAGCCGAGACGACCGCCGTCTTGCTGGCTCATTCGTGTACGAATGCGAGTGGAAGCATCAATATGCTGTGAGAAGTTGGAGTTCGAGTGAACTTTGAGATGGACCAGCTAAGCCGCAGGTTGTGTGAACGTGTGTCGGGCAGGAGCACTAGCACAGCTTCCCACTACTGGGAAACAACCACGCCACGTCATGTCAATCCGTGACCTCTCCACGGTCGTACAGCGCATCTCGCAAGATGTGGACGTCTTGGACAAACCAGCTTTGGACGAGTACAGGGCGAAGCCGATCCCAGAGGCCTTGGGCGAGGGATTCATCGCAGAGGACGCATACGCTCTATTTCGTGACTCCATTCAACGAAATATCCTGTCGTCTGTATGATCGGAGGACTTGCGTCTACTAATATTAGCATGGAAGTGGCTAATGGTCATGGTGTGTACAGAATTTAGAATATGCGCGCAAGCTGTTGGCCAGCGTAGACAAATCCACGGCACCCGAGCCATACCCGGGAGCCAAAGCCGCTATTCTGTCGGAACGAAAGCGAATACGGAGCGTGCAAGATGTAATTGATTCAATGATATTCCAAATTGCATCTGCATACTGACTTAAGAATATACATAGAGACTTGCCGCTATCGAGGAAGTGCGTCCCATCCTGGGTTGTCAAAATCATTTGATTTTTGGTTTGCTGACGAGCTGGTCATAGAATTTATCGCAAAGAACAGAGCTTCTTAAAGTCGCATTAGACTATCGACAGGTGACGTTGGCAGAGTCAGTGCAGTCGCCGGACGGCAAGACAAAATTGAAACTTCCGTCAACAATTAACACCCAAGCGGAGGATGCCATGCTCTCGACGCCGTCGTCGTCGTCCCCGGCTCCATCCTCGTCCTCGAAGTCGGGGTCTCTTGTGCCGTCGGGCACGCACACGACTTTCGAGGACCGACTCGAGTACCACCGCATGCAGCAGGACTCGCTGGCGACGTCTCTGCTGTCGCAGGCAGCCATACTTAAGCGCAACGCGCTCGCTCTTGGCACCAAGTTGGAGACCGACAAGGACGCGGTTGCCAACGCGATGGAGGCGCTGGATAAGAATGTCGACAACATGAAAAAGACGGGCGGAAGGCTGTCAAAGTACAAGGAATTGAATGCGATCGGGTGGAGGTTTTACATTATAAGTGCGTTGGTGATGTTTGTGAGTGTGCTGGTGGGACTGATTGTCATTAAACTGCTGCCGAAGTGGTGACGGGGGCGGTTGTTATTGTATGTATTATAGCTTTGCACTTTAGTGTAGCCTTTTGATTTTGGAGTCGGCTCTGTGTAAATTTTTTCCTGTAATATGACTTTTATTCACCTGACTCTCAGATTACTGCGAGACCGGAGCCGGCGCCCACTGCCGACGAGGTCCTCGATGTCAGGAACTGGACTTTCAGCTGTCTCAAGATTGTCCTCTACTTTAACCTTTGGCAGGACGAGGTTGTCATCCTCGGCCTTGCGCTTTGCCGGCGCAGTACGCGATGGCGCCGCTCTTGGTGCTGATGCTGATTTGCCCTTGATTTCCGCCTTGCACAGACCGGTGCCCGCGATGACACAGTCGCCGCACATCTTTGAGCGGGCACCACAGATCGTCTGGCCAAAGCCGACGAGCATGGGATTGGCCTCCTTCCAATGCTCCTTTGGCACGATATCCTCTAACTGGGCGCGCGCGACCTCGGGTGTCACGATTGCCGGGCCCGTTGACGGCCGAAACACAAGCCGGAATTGCTGGGATAACCGCAGAACGTGGGTGTCGACCGCCAGGCCATAGTCCTCGGTCTCAGTGTCGGGCGGATTTTCGACATCGCCGGGATAGGGCTGGGCGTTCTGCAAATAGAGAATCCCCATTTTCGGGCCTATTCCGGCAAAAGTCTTTACAAGCACGTCGAGGTCCGTGGGGATCTTGCCGTCCAGCACGGCTCCGGGCAGAAGCTGCGCGGCGATCTTTTTCATGTAGACCGTCTTCTTGGCGTGGAAGCCGACGCCGCGGATGAGGTTGTCAAGCACTGCGTCGTCGAGGGCGAGAATGCGTTCCGGAGAGACTTCGTCGGGGTGGAATTGGGCGCGAAGTGCCTGGACGGCGGCGAAGGTGTGCTGGTCCTTGGTCTGGGAGGAGAGCAGGAGCGAGATCAGGACTTGAAGGTTTTGAGACTGGAGAAAAAAAAGAAGGAAAGTCAGAATGTCAATTGCGGGATCAGACGAGCCGGGAAGTGGAGAGAGACGAACCGCGACGGAGTTTGTCTTCTTGACTTCGTCGGGCAGGACGTGGCACCCCATGGTGTCGACGGGCGCGGGAAAGCGGTTGCGCATGTCGCCGACGAGGTCGCGCACGTGTAGCCATCGCGCGCGCAGGTCTGCGAGCCGGGCCGACGGGTTTGCGGAGACGTAGGTGAGCCGGGGGACGGCGTGGGCGTGCATCGAGGGTTCGGGGGGTGGTGACGGAGTCGAGGCGGCAGAGGCGGTGAAGTGAGGGGCCGGGGATTTCGCGAGAGCGTGCGGCGCGGGCCCCTGCCACGGGAGGGAGCCGTCAGGGGGTGGCCGGGGCAGCAGGCAAAGGGTACGAGGCCCCCGTTTGGGGTCACGTGCGGTGTTGCCGCAGAGTGGCGTGGAAGGGCGGCGAAGGACCCGGGCCGGGTAAGCGATGTCGCCACCAAGATAGCGCGAACCGTTGTTAGTGTGGGAATCCTCCCAAAGCCCAAAGGCCCGGTCGGTATATAACTCCGCCTGCTCCTCCCGGTCCACCTTCCCTCACCTGCTTCCTCGCCCCCCCAGTCCGTCGTCGTCCTTGCTCTCCAGGCCAGCCATCCATCCTCATACCCCCCGCCGCCGATCGTACTCATTCCGCCGCGCTCAAAGTACACAATGCATTTCAACGTCAAGACCGCAGACGGAAAGCGTACGTGCCCGATTCCCCGAACCCCTCCCGCACCCGCCGCAAAGGTGGCAGTCATGCCCACGCCGACCCTGTACTGACCCGCATTCTCCTGCAGTCTACGCCCTCGCTGCCAGCGAAACCGACACCATCAACCAAGTCAAGCACTCGCTCGAGACGTCCGCCCACATTCCTGCGTCGATGCAGCGTCTCGTGTTCGGAGGCACGGTCCTGAAGGACGCCGCATTGCTGCAGGAGTGTGACGTCGTCGAGGGCTCGACAGTCAACCTCGTCCTGCGGTTGCGCGGCGGCGGCCCCGCAAAGAAGCGATGCTCGTTCAAGTCGTGCTCGTCCGCGCCTCTGCGGATCGTCGGTGATTGCACCTTCTGCGATGGCCACTTCTGCGCCAAGCACCGCCTGCTCGAGGACCACAAGTGCACCGGACTCCAGGATTGCAAGCAGCAGCTCCATGAGTAAGTCTCTCGTTCGCTTCGCTCTACATTCTTTTTCTTTTTTTCTAATTTTTTGTATCTGCAGACGCAATGCGCTCAAGCTCCAGCAGGAGCAGACCGTCGCCAGCAAGGTGTGAGGTGCTGGAGCGGGTTGGGGGTTATGGCTGACGTAGCCTTGTGACCGCTGCGGCATGAGTCACGGCTCTTCCGGTCGCCG
Source organism: Lipomyces sp. NRRL Y-27488 (assembly GCA_030556275.1). NCBI lineage: Eukaryota > Fungi > Ascomycota > Lipomycetes > Lipomycetales > Lipomycetaceae > Lipomyces > Lipomyces sp. NRRL Y-27488. Next base: position 112,958 of record JAKTPS010000018.1, on the reverse strand, counting down.
CAGTCCGCCATCCGCACCGTCGTCATCGCTCCACACCATTGTGTCTTTCCTCTCTCCCCGTCCAATCCAATCCAATCCAATCCATTGCATCCGCTATGTGTTTTTTTTATTATCCTAGACTCGCATATACATTGACAGTCATATCGATTCAACCGGCAGCGGCGTTTGCGTTTCCTTGCTTCCTTCTCTTTTTTTATTTTTGGTATCTACTCGGCGGCATCCTCTAATTACTCCTCTCTCATCTCGTCTTTTTTTTTTCTATATATTGCTACCTGCTATCCGTTATTGCTTGTTTGTCATTTTTTTAGTATGTTTTGGGATTCCAGTTGCTATTTATTTGTCCTCTTTGTTGCTCGGTCCAGTCATATGCTGCTAATTTTACTTTGTCCCTCCTTGCAATTCTGTCGGTGGTTGTGCTGGGTTTTTGTTTTGTTTTGCGTCTGGTGCTCTCGGTTGTTGTAGGTTGCTGGTTGTTAAGTGATGTTGTGTTTTGTTCCATCGTCGTATCATGTAGATTGCCGCTCGCTTGCGGGCTTCCGAATATAAATCCTCAGTGCGCTAGTTTTTTTAATCTTGCATCGCGTTTCAGGTTCCGATCTCCGCTCCGGCGTCTTGCGCTGCGTGGTCACGCTGGCACTGCCGCCTGCGCACGTGACTGGCCGGGTCGGGGAGCGCCCAGGGACCGGAGTCGGACCTGCCCCGCAAACGGCATGCTTCTGGAACACGCGCCGAACGAGGCGGGGCGGGAGGGAGCCGCGTGCGGCTGAGTCACGGGCGGCCCCAACAGCGTGGGACGGGCAAAGGTTTGTTGGTCCCGGGCCGGCATTTCAGACGAACCTTGTTGAGCGGCGCCGGCAAAACACAAAGTGGATGTGATTTCATCGTCTCAACTCTCGCGACTATTACTTAATTACCACGTCCTTCGTCTCGTCTCGACCCGCCACTTGTCAAAATCTTGCGTTCATTCTCGGGCGGGGTCTCCGCAAAACGCCGCTCTCATTCCTCAAAGCAACTCTCTCTACGCCTCCCCCCCCCCTTTCCCGCAACTTCTGCTCCCATAGAGTCTCTGGCCTCACTCGAGCCGCCACTGCAGCGACTCCCGACCACAAGCCATGGCGCCGCAGGAATCGCCGCTCGACGCCCCAACGCTCTTGCCGTTCCCCCTCTCGCGGCTCGTATCCGCCGTCTCGCGCTCGTCGACCGTCTCCCTCCGGCTCGGCACCTTCGTCGTCGAGACCATGCTCAACTCCGCCCGCATCGGCACGATCACCTCCATCGACGTGTCCAGGCGCGCGGTCGAGACCCTCGTGTTCAGGGCCGAGGAGGACGTGCCCGAGGGCACGTCCTTCACCTCCAAGGGCGTCAACGTCGTCTCCAAGACCGCCACGCTCGCGCAGCTCTGCGCGTCCGCGTCCTTCCATCTCGCGTCGTCCGCCGTCGCGACCGTCAGCAATCTCGCCCAGGACTCCGTGCACATGGTCGACAGCATCTTCGGCTCGACCGAGTCCTCGCGCGCGATCGCGAGCATCATCTCCCTCATCCGGCGCGAACTCGGCGACGGCGCCGGCATGTACGGCCTCGTGTCCGGCCTGACCTGTTTCTCGATCCTGCAGGCGCGCGGCTGGAGCCGCAACGTGCAGGACATCGAGATGCGCGTGCTGTGGGACGTCGTCGTCCTCGACACGGGCGAGACCCGCACGCTCGAGGTCAAGAACCCGCGCGTGGACTTGTACGACGAGCACTCGGTCGTCCAGCACATCGCGCCCGACGCCGAGGTCTTCATCAACACCGAGGTCGTCACGACCAAGACAACCACCATCGAGGTCGTCGGCTCGAGCACCGAGACCGCGCGACTGACCATTCCCGAAAACGCGGTCGTGATGGAGGAGGAGGAGGTCGCCGACTCGCGCGACACGGAAAAGTCGCGCTACCGAGTCATGTTCCAGACCGTGAGCAAGCAGGTCAACCGCAAGCGCGGCTCCGGCGCGGAGTTTAGCGAGCTTGCCAACTCGTCGCGCGCGAGGACGGCGTCTCCGTCGTCAGTGCCGACACCGAGCTCGCTGACTTCAAAGCTCGGCCTCACCCACGCGCCGTCCAAGCTGTTCGAGATCGAGAGCCCGGACGACCGCGAGTTGATTGAAATCAGCCCGGCCGGGCAGCGGCGGACGTCGCTCGAGCTTCTCCGGGGCCCGTCGAATCCGCACCTCGAGCCGTCGCCTGCGTCGATCGAGCGCGAAGAGTCGTCCGAATATCTCGAGTTTAACGTCGACAACTCACAGGACATGCGCGACCAGTCGCCCGTGAAGAGCTCACAGTTTGAAGACGCCACGATCGCGCCTGATTCGCCCGCGTCGGTTATTCGCCGCGTGTCAAAGAGCAAGAAGTCTGTTGACAAGCAACAGTTGCGGCCGCACGCGTCGTCGATCAGTGGCGCGACGCACCGTTCGGCGACGAAGCTGTCGGCTTCCGCATACCGACACAACTCCGTTCCGGGGCCCAACACACCAAGCAGAGAGTACAAGGACTTGCACATTAGCTTGGACGGCTCAGCAAGCGCGGGGACGTCTGCTCCGCCGTCTCCCTCGGCTAACCGGACACTGAAGAGGCGCTCGTCCGCGCAGTCAATATACACCGTTAAGACGACGCAGTCGCAGACGTCGCTCGTGCTTGACGCGACAGAGGAGCCGCAGATCCAGCCGTTCCCGCCCGCGCACATCTGCCACAACATGGCAAAGTACATGCGGTTTGCGTCGGCGTCGTACGGCCAGTCGTTCATGCGCCTGCTCGGCCTCGGCATGGCGGACAGGATGTTCCCGTCGACGAGCTCCCACCACGCAGAACACCACGCGTTTGCCGACCACACCGGCATTGGCCTCGACCACATCTTGCTCTCGAGCTTTTCAGACACGGCGATCGACCAGTCGGGAGGAATTCCGCTCGTGCATTTCGTGGCGGTCGACCACGTCAACAAGACCGTGGTCCTCACGATCCGAGGAACGCTCGGGCTCGAGGACGTGCTGACGGATCTGACGTGCGAGTATCAAGAGTTCCCGTGGCGCGGGAGGACTTACAAAGCGCACACTGGCATGTTGAAGAGCGCTATGCTCTTGATGCGACCGAGCAGTAGAGTTCTCATGACGATCAAGGTTGCCTTGCAAGAGCTTGGTCGCGAGTACGGACTTGTGATCTGTGGTCACTCCTTGGTAAGCACTTTGCAATCTGCTGATATATTTTTATTTTATTTTTATGTTTTTGGGGGGGTCTAACACGGATATACAGGGTGGCGGAGTCGCTGCATTGCTGAGCCTGCTACTGGCAGAGCCTGGACCGAACAACGTGTTTGTGACGTCGGCGAGTTCATCCCTACCGCCCGGTCGCAAGATCCACAGCTACGCTTTCGGCCCGCCCGCGACGGTATCCTCAGACCTGCGCCGCGTGACACGCGGTCTGACCACGTCCGTGATCTACGGGCTCGACATCGTTCCCTGCCTGTCGCTAGGTGTTTTGCGCGACTTCCAGCATGTCGCGCTGAAGTTCAAGGGCGACCGCCGAATCGTGGACCAAATCCGCCGCCGCATCTTTTCCAAGCTGGGCTCGCGCACGGGTCCGTTCTTCGATGCCCAGGACGACGAGTACCTGTGGAGCGAGCTCTGCAAGCTGCGCGAGGGCATGCAGAACGAGAAGCTCGTGCCGCCGGGCGAGGTCTACCACGTCACCACGAGCAGCGTGTTCGAGACCCACGACGGCCGCACGCGCAAGGCGACCCGCGTCGTCGGCAGGGTCGTGCTCGACGTCGACAAGCGGTTCGGCGAGCCCGTGTTCGGCCGCGGCATCTTCCACCACTCCCCCGTGTACTACGAGCGCGCGCTCTCGGTTCTCGAAAAAGGGATATGCGAGGAGAAGCCGGAGAGTATATTGTAGAAAGCGCATTTGTTGGCAAAAAAAAAAGAAGGCATTTTGTTTTGGTGAGGCGTTATAATTTTGTGAATAGGATGATGGATTTATTTGCGGCATAGTTTTTCTAGTCATATATGTAGATATATTCTAAATGTAAATAGAATGGTGACTTGGGTAGAGCAAATTCGCAGCACTAGTATACAATGGAGGAAGAAAGACTTTTTGAAACCGGGACCCGTTTGTGGAAGTGGACGTTGTTGTTGAGCAGAAGCTGAGGTTGGAGTGAGAGCGAAGCGAGATTTTCACCGCCGGATGAGAAGGTATACGTTCTCCTGCTTGAGGGACGCAAGCTTTTTGTAGCCGCCTTCGAGGCAGAGTAACAGTCCTCCGAATGAGATATACACGGCACTAGCGAAAGCAAAGTTAGCCATGGACGAGGCAAGTTGCATATGTGCCAATAAGAGACGTACATGTTTTCGTTCTTGCCCTCCTCGAACTTATACACGGTGCCGTACATGACGTAGTCGTAATCGTCCGCGAGACTGCGCTCGCCGGGCTTGGGCTCGCGCCAGCCCGACGACAGTGTGGACGGCAGCGACGAGGACTCGGAGTCGAGCGACTTGGCGATCGCGAGCGAGAGGATCTCGCCGGTGGAGACGGGGAAGAGCTCGGTGTTGAGGTCGAGCGTGAGGTGGATGTCCGGCGACGAGTTCGACGACGCCGTCACGCGCGAGACGCGGTCGTAGCGCTTGTTGTCGAGCGTGGTGACCGTGAACAGGTCGTCGAAGAGCGGGGCGGCCATGGCGGACGGTCGGGCTCTCTGTCTGGGGGGAGGGGGGGAGGGGGGGAGGGGGAGTTCGATGTTGGTGAAGTTGACGCGATGGCAACCTTGCATCAGTACGTCACGTGCGCATCACGTGAACAGTGGCTGGTGCAAGCTGCGACTCGCCACAGTGGCTGCGGGACACCGCCGCAGGACGCTAAGCCGAAACGGGCAGCTGTGCAGGAGGCGGTGCGGCCCTTCGCGACCGCCGACGACGCGCAGCCGCCAACCACCTCCAAACCAGCATCCTCTCCCCACCCGAACAAAGCTCCCGCAGACGCCATCGCACGCCAATGGATTCTCTTCCGGAGCACGACGCCGAGCTGTCCGCGTCCGCAGATGCCGCTGTCGCGGACGACGAGCCTGCGTTCGCCTCGTCCGGGTTCGAAGACGCCCGCGAGGCCAGCGCGCACCCCTACGACGACGCTGCATCAATTGAGCCCGAGTCCGCGGCCACGCCCGACGCAATCGCGCAGGAACTGGCACTGGCGTCCGCGGAGGATCTTACTCCGGTCGATGACGAGCCTGCGTCCGCGTCGTCCGAGTTCGAGGACGCCCGCGAGGACACGGCGGCCGCACCCGACGACCCTGGATCAATTGAGCCCGAGTCCGCGCCCACGCCTGACACAGTCGCGCGGGAAGAGCCACCACCATCCACCGATGACGCTTCTCCCACCGCAGACGAGCCGGCCGCAGGAGAAGAACAACTGCCGCCGCCCCAGGAGACAGCTGAGGCTCCGGCGCCCGCGCAGTCTCCCGCCCCGGCGCCGAGCCTGGCTCCCCCGCTGCCGTCGTCGACAATCAAACTTATCATAAAGTCGTTCGAGTCGATTCTCAGCACGCGCGACGGCAAGCGCAAGAGCGCATTGCAGGCCAGTCTCAATACCGCAATTGGTACGTTTTCATCAATCGCAAAAAAAAAACACTGATCGCGTGGCTGATCTTTTTCTTACTCACGTCGTAAGCAGAACAACTCAACAAGACCGACGCCCCGCATCCGACCGTTATCTTTGAGCCTCTCCGTCTTGCGGCGCTCACGGCAAACAATGACATCAAAGTCACGGCTCTCGACACATTCGGCAAGCTGTTTTCCTACAGCTACTTCGTCGACGTGCCCCTCCCGCCCGAGCCAGCCCCTGAGGGCGTCGAGGACGCCGTGTCGCCGCTGCCAACACGGCAGCCAAAGCTCATCGACCAGGCCGTGGACGTCGTCTGCGACTGCTTCAAGGGCGACGGCACGGACGAGCGCGTCGAGCTGCAGATCGTCAAGGCCCTGCTGGCCGCGGTCTTGAACGAGAAATGCGTCGTGCACGGCGCCGCGCTGCTCAAGGCGATCAGACAGACCTACAACATCTTCATCCTCTCGCGCTCGAACGCGAACCAGTCGATCGCGCAGGCGACGCTCACGCAGATGGTCAACGTCGTGTTTGAGCGCGTGAAGCAGCGCATCGCTCCGACGTTGCCGTCCGCCGCCGACGAAGAAGACGTGGTCGAGATTCCGATTGGCCCTATCGACCAGAGCCTGACCGGCGGCGCAGGAGACGACGATGATGAGGACGAAAAGGACGAGACCGCCACCGCCGCCGAGACTGGAACCGTCAACGGTAACGGCGTAAAGACCGACGAAGAACCTGCCGACGGCAAGCCGGCAAAGATCACGCTCGAGTCGTTCGAAAACCGCAAGTCATTCGACGACGACCGGGCGGCAGAGTCCAACACGCAGGAGCAGCTTGCGAACGAGTCCGAGCTATACGTTCGAGACGCCTTCTTGGTGTTCCGCGCCATGTGCAAGCTGTCGATCAAGGCGGTCGACGCGACCGAGAACAAGCCCGACATGCGGTCACATGCCATGCGGTCCAAACTGCTCTCCCTTCATCTCATCTTCTCCATCCTGAGCACACACATGATCGCGTTCACGTCTCCCGACGTCATCATCCGCTCGAGCTCGTCCGCCGAAGAGACGCTGTTTATCCACGCCATACGGCAGTACCTCTGCCTCTGCCTCTCGCGCAACGCGGCGAGCCCCGTGCCGGCCATTTTCGAAGTCTCGTGCGACATCTTCTGGATCATCGTGCTCAACCTGCGCAGCCAGATGAAAAAGGAGATCGAGGTGTTTTTCACAGAGATCTACATGCCGATTCTGGAAATGAAAAACTCGACGCCGCAACAGAAGCAGTATTTCTTGCGCGGCGTCGAGAAGCTGGCGGCCAACCCGCGCGGCCTGGTGGAGATATACCTGAACTACGACTGCGACAGCACGGCGCTGGACAACATTTACGAGCGGCTGATAGACTATCTCTCGCGCATGTCAATAGTGCCCGCGCATTTGACGACTTTCCAACTACAGCAATACCACGAGCTCATCAAGCTCACGTCTGTGAACGGCGTTTCTACGCCCAGCACTAGCAGTAGCGTGTTCATCCCACCCTCGTTTTCGTCGACCGCGGCTACGACCACGATGTCGACAGCGACGGCGGAACTGTTGGCGCAAATCCCAGTCGAGTACATGCTCAAACGACAGGCATTAACCGCGCTCGTGACGATCCTGTCGTCGCTCGTGCAATGGTCTCAGCGAGGAATTGAGGCGACCGGCGTTGTGGATGCGGCTCCCGCCGCGGACACGGCTACCATACCGGACGCACGGGATTCTGACTCGATCATGGACGACGAGGTCCGCACGGGCGCGACCACGCCGCTCTCGCCGACCGCGGAGAAGTCCCGGTCCGTGCTGGATTTCCCTTTCGCCAAGTCCACGAACGGGCTGAGCGGCACGAGCACTCCGGTCGACGACCCGACCCAGTTCGAGTCGCTCAAGCACCGCAAGACGGCGTTGCTTGAGGGCATCAAGCAGTTCAATTTCAAGCCGAAGCGCGGCATCGCCTTGCTGGTGGAAAATAGTTTCATTCCGTCCAAGGAGCCGAGCGAAATCGCAAAGTTCCTGTTAAACACGGAGGGGCTATCGAAGGCGATGATTGGCGAATACCTGGGCGAGGGCCATCAAGAGAACATTGCCATCATGCACGCGTTTGTGGACTTGATGGACTTCAACGACATGAAGTTTGTCGAGGCGCTGCGCATGTTTCTGCAGGCGTTCCGACTACCCGGCGAGGCGCAGAAGATCGACAGATTCATGCTCAAGTTTGCCGAGCGATACATCTCGGGCAACCCTCAGATTTTTGCCAACGCTGACACGGCCTACGTGCTGGCGTACTCTGTGATTATGCTGAACACCGACCAGCACTCGCCTCAGGTCAAGAACCGGATGACGAGACAGGACTTTTTCAAGAACAACAGGGGCATCAACAACAACGAGGACTTGCCCGAGGCGTACCTGAGCGAAATCTACGACGAGATCCAACGCAACGAGATCATCTTGAAGTCCGAGCACGACGCGGCGCTGCTGGCGGGAACGACGCCGGTCGCACCAGGTGCGGGGGCGACGTCGATTGCGGCGAATATTGGGCAGGTGCTCCTGACAGTTGGCCGCGATTTGCAGCGGGAGGCGTATCTGACGGCGTCGAAGGAAATGGCCAGCAAAACAGAGGTGAGCAAGAAGGTCTATCTGCCACGCCACATTCGCATGTTCTAACAAGTATTTTAGCTGCTCTTCAAGAATCTGTCGCGGTCGCAGAGGACGGGAAACAACGAGGCCACAACGGTAATGTTCTACAACGCGTCTCGGTTCGAGCACGCAGGCCCGATGTTTGAGGTCGTGTGGATGTCCTTCCTCGCGTCGCTGTCCGCGTCGATGCAAGACACCGACGAAGCCGACATTGTCCGGACGTGCATGGAAGGCGTCAAATTCGCCGTGCGGATCGCATGCCTGTTCGACATCGAGCTGGCGCGGATCTCGTTCATGACCGCCCTGGCCAAGTTCACAAACCTGCAGAACCTGAGCGAGATGAAGCCGAAGAACGTTGAGGGCGTCAAGACCCTCCTGGCCGTCGCGCTGGCGGACGGTAACTTGTTGAAGGATTCTTGGAAGGACGTGTTGACTTGCGTCAGCCAGTTAGAGAGGTTTCAGTTGATCGGGTCTGGTATTTCCGAGGGCGTCGTCCCAGACTTGGCGCTGGCCAAATATGCGACGTAAGCTCATCTTTTTATTTCATTCGTTATTAAGGCAAACTCGTACTAACAAGAAGTGCAGACGCGATTCCATTGACAGCCAGAGATCGAAGACGTCGGTACCGGCGCGCCGGTCGTCCATAGTTGCCACGCCATTTTCTGCGAGCGTGGCGGAGGAAGCCAGCGCGCGAGAGATTGTTGTCGCCATGGACAAGGTCTTCACGCAGAGCTCGCTGCTGTCCGGTGACGCGATCGTGCATTTCGTGCGTGCGCTGACGGAGGTGTCTCGGGAAGAGATCCAGAGTTCCGGGCAGAGTGCGCACCCGCGCATGTTTTCGCTGCAGAAAATGGTCGACGTGAGCTACTACAACATGGGCCGTGTTCGTTTCGAGTGGTCGAACCTGTGGGCCATCATGGGCGAGCAGTTCAACCAGGCCGGCTGCCACCCGAATTTGACGGTCGTGTTTTTTGCGCTGGACTCGCTGCGGCAGCTGTCGATCCGCTTCTTGGAGATGGAGGAGCTGTCGCATTTCAAGTTCCAGAAGGACTTCCTGCGGCCGTTTGAGCACGTCATTTCGACGAACCCGTCGCCGCAGGCGAAGGATATGGTCCTGCGCTGCCTCCACCAGATGATTCTCGCGCGCGCAAAGACGATCCGGTCTGGCTGGTCGACCATGTTTGGCGCGTTCGCGTTCGCGGCCAAGGAGCAGTACGAGTCCGTCGTGCAGTTCACGTTTGACAACGTCAAGCTCGTGCACTCCGACGACTTTGAGCTTGTGATGGCCCAGGGCAGCTTTGCGGATCTGGCCGTGACGCTGACGGAGCTGGCCAAGAACTATCGGTTCCAGAAGATCAGCCTGCACTCGATCGAGCTCTTGCGGGGCTCGATTCCAAAGATGCTCGCGTACGCGCGGTCGGTGGAGGCGGGCACGAGCACGGTGCAGAACGCCAGCAAGGCGACGATCGAGGACCCGTCCGTGAAGTTCTGGTTCCCGATCCTGTTCGCGTTCCACGACATCATCATGACGGGCGAGGACCTCGAGGTGCGGTCGCGGGCGCTCAACTACTTTTTCGACACGCTGGTCGAGTACGGCGGCGACTTCGCGCCGGACTTCTGGGACGTCGTGTGCCGGCAGCTGCTGTTCCCGATCTTCGTCGTGCTCAAGTCGCGCTCGGACATGTCCCGGTTCAACAACCAGGAGGACATGTCGGTCTGGCTCTCGACGACGATGATCCAGGCGATGCGGAACCTGATTGCGCTGTTCACGCATTACTTCCCGCAGCTGGAGCGCATGCTCGACGGGTTCTTGGACCTGCTCGTGACCTGCATCTGCCAGGAGAACGACACGCTGGCGAGGATCGGCAGCGCGTGCCTGCAGCAGCTGATCACGCAGAACGTGAAGAAGTTCGACAAGGAGGACTGGAGAAAGATCGTGAGCGCGTTTGTGAAGCTGTTCGAGTCGACGACGGCGTACCAGCTGTTTTTGGGCGAGGGCGTCGAGTCGCCGCTGCCGCCGGCCGAGGAGATCGAAGCGCTGTCGATTCACGGGCTGCGCTCGATGTTCCCGCGGGATGTCGACGAACAGGAGGACGAGAAGCGCAAGCAACAGCAGCAGCTCGAAGATGACGCGGCGAGCGAGGGGAGCAAGACGGCGCCGAACGGGTTGGCGCGCTCAGGGACGATCACGCTGTCGACGACGACGGAGACTGTCGCGGTGTCGCCGGCCAAGCGTCGCGAGTTCAACAAGATCATCGTGAAGTGTGTGCTGCAGCTCCTGATCATCAACGCCGTGTCGGAGCTGTTCACGAACGACGACGTCTACAACCACATTCCGAGTGACGAGCTGCTGCGCCTGATGCGGGTCCTGCAGCGCAGTTTCCGGTTTGCGCGCAAGTTCAACGAGGACAAGGACCTGCGGATGAAGCTCTGGCGGGAAGGTTTCATGAAGCAGCCGCCGAACCTGCTTCGGCAGGAGTCCGACGCCGCATCGACATACATCCACATTCTCCTGCGCATGTACCACGACAAGAACGAGGACAGGGTCGCGAACAAGACCAGCATCGAAGACGCGCTGATTCCGCTCTGCGCGGACATCATCAAGGGCTACACGGTGCTCGACGAGGAGAGCGAGCAGCGCAACATCGCCGCGTGGCGGCCTGTCGTGGTCGATGTCCTCGAGGGCTATCTGGACTTTGAGTATGACGACTTTGCGAGGCACGTTGAGGTGTTTTACCCGCTCGGCGTGGAATTGCTGAACCGCGAACCGGGCAGGGAGATGAGAGGCGTCGTTCAGTCGCTGTTTAGGCGGATAGGCACTGTTTGGATGACTGGGAAAAGTTAGATGCATAGTTATTGAGTCTGTGTTATTTTATGTTGTTACTTTTTCTTTCAAAAAAACGAGATATGTCATGTGTAATTAGACTGGCGAGGATGAAATTTATGTTTGGCAGGACAAACCACTTTTATTTGTTGTCTAAGACATGGTACTTCCTAGTAGTGAAGATATGAGGGTATTGGGATTTACATCAACGACGGGTGCGGGCTTGTCGGTATCTGGTGGTGCTGGATATGTAGCGAGCGCAAGCACGTAGTCCCGCGCGAGCCAGAGCTCGAAGAGCCAGTCTGTGAGCTCGGCGCCGGCGACCGCGCACTTGGCTGCGCTGCTGTAGTGGACTTCTCCGTCCTGGTCTTCTTGTGCCAGTTGGGACCACTGTGAAGTCGAGTGCGGCGGGACCAGGGGGACATGCGAGAACTCGATTGCTTTGAGGTCCGCGGAGAGTCCTTGACCCGTGGCTTTTGTGTATGCCTCTTTCAGGGTCCAGAATAGGCAGAGCGTCTGCAGCGAGGAGGAAGAGGAGGAGGATATGGCAGTGAATTCAGCAGGAGTGAAGACGTCGCGGAAGTCGTCGACGGAGAAGGACTGCAGGGCACGAGGACAGAGAATATCTACGCCTACTTTCGGCTCAGTGCCCGGGTCCGGCGGCCAGCGAGTGGAGTACGTGGTGGATGCGATGACAACGTGGCGGTCATGGTGGGACACGTTGTAGTCGAACGCGCGGCGTGGGGAGGACGTGGCGGAGGCCGCAGCCTCGTCGGCACGAAAGGTGCGCACGGCGGGAAACGGTCGGCCGGAGGCGGAGTATGCGATCTCGGCTTGCGCGTATGGCACGCACGCGAACTCGGCAATGAGTGCGTGCTGGAGGACGAGCGAGATGGCGTGTTCGTGCCTGTCGCGTGGCCGGCGGAAGCGAGCGACATGATTGCGCTCGCGGGCGGAGAGCAGCGGCGCGGCGACGGCGTCGAGGTCGTCCGCGTCGACGACGACAAGCGCGACAAAACGCGGATCGACACGCGGCGACGGGAAGATCATTCCTCTTGGTTGTTGATGGAGTCGCGGTGGTCGTGATCTCGGATTCAGAAGCGAGACGCGGCGTGGGCGATGACGCACGCTGTGCCGTTTTTGTTGCCGGTTACGGCGAGATCAGGCCGCTTTGGGCAGGTTCTGGAACTTCGTCCAATCCCTCCCTTTTCCTTCTTTTCTGCCGCCCGATCCCGTCTTCACCCCACCATCCTCACCCACCACATCACCAGAACCGCATCCCGCCCGCCATCGCCTCTTTGCAGCCATGCCGACCGAAGCCCCGTCGTCCGCTCCTCCCACTCCCGCGCCCGCGCCCGCGCCGGCGTCGGAGCCCACGCCTGCACCCACGCCCGCGCCCACACCTGCCGTCGTCCCGCTGGACCAGCGACTGCTCAAGCTCGTGAAGACGCTCCAGTTCGCCTGGTTCTCTGGCCACGTCTTCGTGCTCCTCGGCGTTTTCTTCTACGCCATCGCCGCCATCAGATTCGCGCCGTCCACGCGCTGGGCCGTGTTCTGGTATCGTGAGACCTTCGTGTCCGTGATCGCCACGTACGGCATCGTGCTTTTCCGCTCTTACAAGGCCTCCGCGCCGACCACGACCGCCCTCCTGCGGGACGACAACGTGCAGTACCTTATCATTGCGCTCCTGTGGCTCGTCTCCAAGCCGCTGTTTGCGACCCTGCCGCCGTTCGCGATCTACTCTTTCTTCCACGTGCTCACGTACGTCCGCACGAACTTGCTCCCGACCCTCGGCCACCCCGCCGACGCGCCGATCGCGCTCCGGATCCAGTCCTTCGTCGACAGCTACAACGACAAGTTCACCGCCCTCGTTGCCAACCTCGAGATCGTGCTGCTCTTCCGCATCTTCCTCGGCGCGCTCGCCTTCCGCCGCGGCTCGTGGGTATCGCTGCTTGTCTACGGATCGTTCGTCCGCCTGCGTTTCGAGCAGAGCGTCTTTACGAAGCAGGCTGTCCGCAACTGGGAGGTCCGTGTCGACGGGATCGTCGCTCACCCGAAGGTGCCGGGTGCCGTCAAGAACGGCTGGGTCCACGTTAAGACCGTGCTGAAGGGCGGCGCTCGCCCGGCGGCCAAGGCGGAGTAAATGTGGTTCTCATGGCGTTATATTTCAGATCGGTCTATCGATAAATTTCCATGGAATCAGGGTATGAAGGGGACGAGTTAGTGACTAGAGTGTCAAGTCGACATCAATTGTCCGCACGACGCGGATCGAAGAGCGAGTAAACGAGCGAAGGAGACGGCAACATATAGTTTATCCTTTAGTGTTATTATTACCAGTATTGTTTTTCTTTTGTTTTACTATCAATTGGTGCCCGGAACTGTGTTGATGACACGGGTTGTGTATTATTTTTGTTGTTCTGATACAGTTTCATACATCATTGGGGGTTTCGCGGCCTGACGTAATTTCTTATCTGCAAAAACCATCAAACTCTAAAAAAGTTTTAGATGCCCTGAACCAAAATAATTGGAAAAAGCTCGCGTGAAGGAGATCAGATCAGACCAGCAGCACCGAGATGGTCGCCACAGACAGCGACCTCGTCGCGACCCTCGCAAGACTGGGCCTGAGTCTCCCGCAGTCGACCCCGTTTGCGGACGTTTGCGCCGGCGCGACCGACAGCATCGCGAACGACAACGACCTGCTCGTCCTCGGCCAGCTCGCGCTCGACGTTTTTCTTCAGCAAAACTTCACCGGCCCGCGCCTTGCCGGCGCCACACCGGCGCTCGGACTCCTCGCGCATGGTCCTGGATTTGCGTCACCTGCTGGCGACAGCGTGGAGGAATTTCTACATGCCTGTGTTGACGCGCTCTCAGTGGACTCCGAGACGGCCTACGCGCACGTTGAGTTCCCCCACCTGCTCATCCTCGCGACGGCGGCGCTGCGTCGAGCGGTCGCGCGTGCAGGCGGCAACCAGGCCGACCACAAACAGTCCAGTCTATTGCTCTCCCGCGCCCTCATGACCCACCAGGCTGTGCTCTCGGGCCCCGCCGTTTCGCTTCACGACGAGATCTTTGAGTGCCTGCAGGCCGCTGCAGACAGCAACAGCGAGAACGCGGGCTACTATCTCGAGCTGGCCAGGGCATGCGTGGCATTCTCGTACGACGCTCGCGCCAAAGACGCGCTGGCTCATGCGCAGATGGCGACGGGTCTGAAGTTCAGACTTACGGGCGTGAAGGCGCTGAGAACAAAGTATCAGGAGCGCGAGATATCGAATCTCGTGGTGCTTGCCAGGTCGCACGACGCAGCCGTGACGACGACGGCGGCTTCACAGGCGGGCGCAGCGCCGTCGGCACTACCACTGAACTCGGATTTGCTACTCGAAACCCCAAAGTTCAGTGCGAAGGATGCGGTACACGAAGACGACGAAGAGATCGACGACAACCCGAATAGCCCGGCTCCACTGGCTGACATTGACAGCTGCATTCTCCTGCTCACCGAAGCACGGATACGAGCGTTCTCGCCCGCGGATGACCTGCTGACCACGGAACAACTCCTCTCATACGTGACTCGCGTTATCCGGGCCAACAACGACATCAGCAGCAGCAGCAACTCTGATACCACCGGCTCCGCCAAGCTTAATTGGACAGTGTTTTCCCGCGCGCTGTGGGAGCGCAGCACGCTCGAGGCGCATGCTGTCAAAACCGTCGAGCGCGGGACGCTACAGATGGCGTCCCTCGTCGAGGAGCTCGGTGTCGACGGCAGTTCGTCCTTTATTCCCGCCGCGAGCGACAGCACCGAGAACGGCAGCGGTGAGAATGTGGAAGAGCGGCTGCGCTATGTCCACTGCCTGCCGCTGCTGCCGCGCTGGCAGATGGACATCCAGCTCGCAACACAGTACCTCTCGCTCGGCATGGTGCGGTCCGCACAGGAAATCTACGCGCGCCTGCGTCTGCCAATCGAAAGTGCGCTGTGCACGGCTGCTGGCGGCGACCACGCAGATGCAGAGCGCATGCTACGGGAATACATTTCGAGTGGCGCGGCAACGACGCGCACAGAGCGCGCACGAGCTTGGTCATGCCTCGGTGACATCACGCAGGACCCGGCGCACTGGCAACGTGCATGGGACGAGGGCAAGTACGCCGCCGCGAAACGGTCGCTTGGTGCGTACTGGTTTAAGCACGACGATGCGGACGCCGCGATCAGCCACCTTGCGGATGCACTCGCGCAGAATGCACTCCATCGGGACGCGTGGTTTTTGTACGGGTGTGCCGGCCTGGCCGCACAACGGTTTGACGTCGCCGCGGAGGGCTTCACGCGGTGCGTCGCGCTTGACAGAGAGGACGGCCGCGCCTGGAGCAATCTCTCGACGGCGTTGATGCGTCTGGGTGGCAAGGACAAGGAGTGCGTGTCCGCGCTGGAGCAGGCGTGCAGGCTCTGTCCGGACGACTGGCGGGTGTGGAGCAATCTTGCAGAGGCGACGCTGCGCACGCAGCAGTGGGCGCTCTGTATGCGTGCGACGGCGCGGGTCGTCGAGCTGCGCAGCACTAGAGACGGCGAGAAGGCGCTCGACCTGACGCTGCTGCAGCGGCTGGCCCAGGTTCTCGTCGCGACCGACTACACCAGCGGCAGCTCGGCATTCGAGCGCACCGGCATCGCGCTCTTCACAGACGCTGTGCCGAAGCTTGCGACCTCGGCGCCGGAGCTCTGGGCGCTCGTGGCCAAGGTTGAGCTCTGGCGCGGCCGGCCGTGGGAGACAGTTGCCGCCTATGAGAAGATGCTACGGGCGGCTGTCGCGGCGCTCGTGGCTGCGGACGCGGGCGGCGGCGGCGCGGACGCAGACTCTGTGTGGGAAGGCGCGGTGGACGCGTGCGGGCTCGTCGTCGACGCATACGTGAATCTCGGTTTGCGCGAGGGCCGGCTCGGCGAGGGCACTGTGGTGTGTGCGGACTGGAAGTACAAGGCGCGGTCGGCCGTGCGGACGGTGATGAGCAAGGGCCGACGACTATGGGCGGATACAGAGGCGTGGACGCGGTTGGAGTCGATGAAGGAGGACCTGGACGCGTCGACATGACGGAGTGGGATGGAATTAGGGATGTATATATAGTTTTGTAAATAGTAAACAAACAAACTGTCGCGCTGCCGTAATCACCAGAGACGCGTGTTGCGCATCACTTTTGGAAGGTGCCCCTTTCCTCGTTCGCGTGCAGCAAAGCCGCAACGCGTCTGTCGCGTTTTTCCCATCTCCCGTTCGCGTCCGCCTCCTTGTCCGCCCGACCAACCACCACAGCCGTCTCCACATCTCCACCTCTCCACTTCGCCAGGTCCTTTAGGTCCACCGTCTCACCGAATGTCGCACTCCGCCACTACAGAGACGACTGAGGCACCGCGTCACGACGCGTCGTCGCTTTCGCTTTCCGGCTCGTCGGCCTCAGTCGCCGGCTCATCACCGCTACCGGCCAACAACTCCAGCGCGTCGTCCTCATCTTCCGTCGAGGGGGCCTCGTCATCATCTGCTGCAGTTCCCATCCCCGCCGTTCCAGTAGCAGCAGCAGGGCATATCGCTCCATCGGCCTCTGCAGCTTCCTCACTGTCGGTCGCCGCCAACAGCACCCACATCGTGCGTCGCAAGATCACGTCCCTCGTCGGCTTCTCGAACCTACCTGCGCAATGGCAGCGCCGGTCTAACCGGAAAGGCTTCAACTTCAACGTCATGGTCGTCGGTGAGAGCGGCCTGGGAAAATCCACACTCGTCAGCACGCTGTTCGACTTCCCCCTTTACCCGCCATCGTCCGCCGGCTCGGCAGCCCCATCCACCCCGCAGAAAGGAACAGCATACTCGAACACGAAGCTGCCGACGCCTGCCGTGGCACGGCCGCAAGACTCTGCGGCAAAGACGACCGCGATCCGGTCTGTTTCGGCAGATCTGGACGAGGACGGTGTGAGTCTGAAGCTCACGGTCATAGATACGCCTGGCTTTGGCGATCTCGTCAACAACGAGGACGCGTGGCGGCCGCTTGTGGACGCTTTGCACGAGCGGTTCGATGCTTACCTCGAGGCAGAGAACAAGGTCTCACGCGCAAAGATAGTCGACACGCGCGTGCACGCCTGCCTCTACTTCATCGCGCCCACGGGCCACGCCCTGCGGCCGCTCGACATCGAGGTCATGAAGCGGTTACACACAAAAGTGAACCTGATCCCTGTTATTGCCAAGTCCGACATCCTGACGGACGAGGAAATCACCGCGTTCAAGGCGCGCATCCGCGCCGATCTCGAGTTCCACCACATCTCCGTCTTCGAGACGCCACGGTACGAGCTTGATTCGGACGAGACGGCAGAGGAGAAGCAGCTTGTCCTGTCTAAGATCCCGTTTGCAGTCGTCGGCGCGACCGCGCGTGTGCAGACTGCCGATGGCCGCTCGGTCAGGGGCCGCAAGTATCCGTGGGGTGTGGTCGAGGTGGACAACCATGACCACTGCGACTTCCTTAGCCTGCGGTCAATGCTCGTCAAGAACTACATGGAAGAGCTGCGCGAATCCACCCACGAGCTGCTGTACGAGAACTACCGCACCGCGAAGCTGACCGCCATGGGTGTCTCCCAGGACGCGTCCGTGTTCAAGGAAATCAGCCCATCATCAAAGATGGAGGAAGACCGAGCGCTGCACCACGCCAAGCTCGTCAAGATGGAGGCCGAAATGAAGATGGTGTTCCAACAGAAGGTCGCCGAGAAGGAGCAAAAGCTGAAGCAGTCCGAGGATGAGCTGTTTGCCCGGCATAGAGAGATGAAGGACCAGCTTGAGAAACAGAGACGAGAGCTGGAGTATAAGCTCACCCAGGTTGAGCAGACCCGCTATGTCTACAGTGAAGAAAAGAAAAAGAAGGGATTTTCTCTTCGTACTTAGACTTTATTTCTTTTTTCTTTGATATTGTATTGTTCTGTTGTATGTTTTAGTTGTTTGTTTTTAAGCGGGTCTGCTGGTTTCCTAACTTGTTTTGTTTTCCTTCTTTTCGTCTTCCCAAACACATACACTTCCCCTCCCCCGTCCCACAATTACAGAGGAATGGAGCAATTTACCTTTCGCAAGAGAGAGTATTTTACTTCTTTTTTCGTCTGTTATTATTTTCCTCTCTACATACCAAAAATACTGTAGGTAATGGTCTGTTTTGTATTTATTTTTAGACGTTCCAGTGAAGTAATACACTAGTTAGTTGCTTTGTAAAATATGCCCGGTCGGTCACATTTTGCTTTTTTTTATTTCCAAGTACTAAAACAGAGAAAATCCCCCATACCAAAAAAATCATGCGGTGAATGCGTACAAAATCCGGGCACACTCCAGCTCGTACTGCGTGAACCTCGACTTGATGATGGCCGACTTCACAGCCAACTCGTCCTCCGTCAGTTTGTCGTCGTCGTAGTCGAACAACGACTGCCGCCCGGTCTCCTCGGGACCGATCGCCGTCGGCGGCACATTCTCTTTCCGGGTCCCCGTCGCTTTCGCCTTTTTTCTCGGCGGTTGTCTGGCTGCCGCCTTTGACTTTGTTTTCGGTGTCGGTGTAGAATTCGGTTTAGAATTCGATTTCGATTTTGATGACGATTTTGGATTCGGTTTTGGCTTCGGCTTCGGTTTCGGGATAGTCGCCTTCTTCGGCGGCGACGGTACGGGCTTGTCGGTGGACTGTCCCCGAGAACCGGACCGGGTTGCCGTGCGAGCGACTGGCGCGTAGGAGTTATCCACACTCTCGTCATCCACACTCTCGTCGTCCACATCCTCGTCGGCCACACCCTCGTCGTCCGTACCCTCGTCGTCCTCGCTGTCCGTGTCATCCTCATCATCGATTTCGTCGTCCTCATCGTCCTCGTCCTCGTCCTCGTCATCTTCCGCGTCCTCGTCATCGTCATCTTCCTCGTCCTCGTCATAGTGCTTTCTCTTCTTGCCCTTCCGTTTTGCGGTAGACCGCAATGACGAGACACATGGCGACGGTGTCGCCCGAGGAACTGAGGACCTCGCGGCGGCGGCGGCTAAGGTGGACGATGGCAAAGTAGAGTACCGTGGCCATCTCGCCAGGAGTTTCTTGATCATCTCTCTATACCACCTGCGTCAGCAACCAAAAGAAAATTCCAACATACCCTTCCTTTGGTAGAAAACAAAAAAAAATGGAACAACGAACTGTGCGTATTCGGAATCACATCCAGCCTCCTTGGAGACAGCGGTCCAGTCTACCTCTTCAGCCTGAAAGGAGTATGCATGATGCAGTGTGGTCATGGACGCGAATATGTCGGTTGACGACGTAGACTTTGGTCCTTTCTTTTTCTTCAAGTTCTGCATCTTTCTTTTGCGTTTGAGCGGGCGTGGCCTGCGAGATGGCTTGGTGAAATGGATAGGCATGTCGATGATAAACGACTTGGTTGAGCGGGGCGAAGTAATATATAATATATAGTAGACAGCATGCAACTTAGAAAGACGTAAGTACCAAATCTCTGGACTCTTAAAATGGATATCACATCATCTTCAACAAATGGTGTAGCTGCGTGATTCAGGAACGAAGCAAGTGCAGACGAGATATCACAGGTCAGCAGGTTGAAATGCCACGCCACGCCGACAGGAGGAGGCAAAAAATTACAATTGCACTTCAGTCCGGTTTCGCGCAGTGCTCTCAAAGACAACGCCTTCCTTTAGGTCAAACAGTCGTCTGGTATAACCGCACTGTAGAGATGCGTTTGGTCTTTTCGACATTGCGACCATAGATATACTAGAAGCGGTACTCCCTGGCCTTGTGCTATAGCAGAGCAGATAAATAAAATGTGCAGGGTATCTGTACTCGTAATCAATCTCATATGACAGCATCTATCAGACTGATGCACCGAGGAGACAGCAGCGAGCAAAAATGCATTTGCTCAAACGGTAAATGAGCATGACAGATGGGATGTTTGGTAGCTGAGCTGCCTAGCGGGACACAAAATTAGTCCCCGATGCACGGATATCCCACTGCACAATCCACTTTTTTCAGGATTTGTGTCAACCCCCCCTAAAGGTTGTGCGAATGAAAAAAATTGTGCATTGTTGCCCATCTTATAATTATTCCATACTAATTTATCATGTTGGTGCTGAACACACGGAATTTTGCATTCGCTGCTTTCTCGCAAATTCCCAGATTCTCTTAAAAAGCAGGGTTCGGGTAAAATACTAAATCGTGTTATCATACCCGTAATAAAGCTCGACATCAATCGGCCCAGAGCTGAGGTGAGCCCAACTTGCAAGCAAAATTGCCACCTCATCCTTGTGCCTGACTACTTTCACTCTGTTCTACTGTGGCACATGCCAAAGAAATTTTACCGTGTTATTAAGAATTTTTCCACATATATACCTTACTTTTGTGAACTGTAGCAATCGGACATTGATTGAGTAGTAGACACATACATTAAGGGTTAGGGTACAAGCCTCTGCACAGTATGCCTCGCCATTGTCTCAAGCCCATGGACAACACCATAGACTTCGCACTGCAGCTTAACAAACAGTAGCTGACGGAGAAGAAAAAAAATTGTTCAATACACGATCAAGTCTTGTATGATAGTCTAGCGGCGAAGAGTAGAGCAAGACGCATACTGATTTGCAACTAAGGACATCTGTCCCCAGAATACAATAACTACGTAATATGACTTGACCGTGCTACTTTGGCCACAAGCGTGCGGTCGATTCTATTTTGGGTGGGTCATGTCATCCGAAGTTTGGGACAAAAGTCAAACCTTAAAATAAGGAAGACGAAGAAAAAAAAAAGTCCCAGCGGATGACGGAAAATGAAAAAAAAATAGCCCAAATAACTAGATTACACGCGCACCGACTAATCTTATCTTGTTCCTTATCCATCGACTTCACATTTCTCTTTTACTTACATTCGTCGAGAGAACCGCCAACAAAAAGAAAGAGAAGTATGGCGAAGAGGCAGTCGTCTTTGGTCGCGTCTAAAGCAGCGACGAACACCACCTCACGAGGCGGATCAGAATCACTATCCTCGACGCGGAAACAAAAGCAGGCAAAAGTCAAAGCATCGGCTGCGACTGCTGTGGCGTCATCGTCGTCAGGCGCTTCCATTGAACAAATGCGAAAAGATGACATTGAGCTGGAGCTAGAAAAGGCTGTGTTTGGCGACCTAGATGGGTTCGAACGCGGCCTGGACGAGGCAGCCGACGCGCGATTCGATGTTGCCGATGATGGAATGGACTATGACTACGACGAGGACGAGGACGATACAGCTGCGTCTGAGGACGAGTTGTCTGAGTTTGCGAAGGATGACGAGAATGTAACTACGTTTGAAAATCTTGCGGACGACGAGGTGAGTTTCTGTTTTGGTAGATCCAGACACCTGCGACACAAACTAACGGGATAAAACACAAGCTTTTCGTGGTTGACGGTCTCGGAGACGTAGGCAGCACATCTCCAATCACTGCCTCTTCTGGAAGCGTCGTTTTGCATCATCCTTTCAGCGTTCCGTCTTCATCATCTAAACGTGCACTCGTGCCCGCGTGGGATGACAGCGACGACGAGCGCCTGAGCATATCGCTCGCATCGACGGATCGACTGCGCAAACTGCGGACTACCGATACAGACGACGTTGTCGGCGGGAAAGAGTACGTGTCGCGGCTGCGCGCCCAGTTCCAGAAGCTGTATCCCGCCCCAGAGTGGGCGACGATCGCGCCGCCGTCGAAGCGGAAGAGCATTGCTGCCGAGGGCGACTCTACTCAGTCATCGGCGTCATCGGAGGAGGAGGCAGAGGATGACAAAGAGCGCGTGCTGGCCGCAAATCCTCTACAGACGCTGCTACAGAACGTGGGCGAGTACACTACGAAGAACAAAGCAACACTGCTGCAGCCAACGTTGCTTGACATTTCCCGGCTGCGGGATGCGAACCAACAGGCGCCCTCGCAGTCTGCGATCCAGACGCTTTCGTTTCACCCGACTCTGCCGCTGATGCTCTCTGCGGGATACGACCGCACGATCCGGATCTACGACGTGGACGGCAAACACAACGCACTTGTCACGTCACTTCACATCAAGTCCTCGCCGGTACAAACCGCGGCGTTTCACGTGGATGGCAAGCGCGTGTTCGCTGGCGGCAGGCGGCGCCAACTGTATGTCTGGGACCTCGAGTCCGGCGCAGTGGACACGATCTCGCGCATGTACGGACACGAGCAGCACCAGCGCAGCATGGAGCGGTTCAAGCTCTCGCCTTGCGGCAGGTTCGTGGGCCTCATCGGCTCCGGCGGGTGGGTGAACGTGCTGGACGCCAGTTCAGGCCAGTGGATCGGCGGCGCGAAGATCGAAGGCGGCGGCGGCGTTGCGGACTTTGTGTGGAGCGCGGACGGCAGCCGGATCACAATCGCGAACTCGGCCGGAGAGATGCGGGAGTGGAGCACGGCCGAGCGCCGGTTCGTCGCGCGCTGGACCGACATCGCCGGCGGCGTCGGAGTGACGACGCTGGCGGCCTCCGCGGACGACAGGCTTGTCGCTCTTGGCTCGCAAAGCGGCATAGTAAATGTGTACGACGTGTCCAAGCGCGGTGGCAGCGGCGGCGATAAGTACGGCGACGACAGCAACAACATGCAGCCGGCGCTCACAGCCTGCACGTCCTTCGAACAGCTTGTCACGCCCATCTCGGGCCTCGAGTTTTCGCACGACGGCCAGATCCTCGGCATCGCTTCGCGTGGCAAGCGCGACCAGTTCCGGTTCGCGCACATCGCGAGTGGCACGGTGTTCAAAAACTGGCCGACATCCGGCACACCGCTCGGCAAAGTGACCGCAATGGCTTTCAGTCGCGGGTCGGAGATGTTTGCAACTGGTAACGAAGCCGGCAAAGTACGGTTATTTAAGTTGAATTACTATTCGTAAGATAAAGTTGTCTACTCATTTTATTAATCATTTGCCTACATTTGGCATACCGGTGTTGTAAGTGCATGTATATTATTAAAAAATTAACAGGGAGGGGATATTTTATGCAAAAAGTTGTTTTTTATATTAGGGACAAAATAATACACAGTTCGCATTGTTGGTTCTTGCATTCCTGTCTTTTTCTTATTTTACAGATTGCTTCCTTCATAGAGACGGTGCCAATTACTAGTAATGTCAACGGCTGGCCATTTCGTTATCCATGTCTCGAGAATCTGACCATCCTCTCTGTATCCTCTTGTGAACAACAGAGTCGGTGGATTCTTCTTTGCATGAAAGTCCAGTCGCGTGGCGCCGAGATGGTCGTTGATGAGGAACCTCTCTATCCGTGGCATTCTTGTCATCGCGCCTGATGCCGCAAGCAAGAACTCATCGAGCGCGTGCGCAACAGGCACGTATGTGTCGAGGACCCGGAGCGCACCGGTGTAGTACCGGGCCTGTATGTCGGGTGGGTAGTACGCGATGTTGGACTCGTTTAGCGTGACGGGCCGGAAGTCGTAGAACGGGTCGCCGAGGGCGGTGTGCATGCGGAAATTTACCTCGAAGGAGGTCATGTTAGGGTACAAGCTATTATTAGCTGGTATATTTATAGCTGTGGTCGCTGATTCTGTCGTTGATGGAGATGTTGATGTCGATGTCGATGTGGATGTTGATCTCGAGGTTGATGAGGACGGGGAAGTGGTATCTGTGGTGGGCGTCGTCGTGGAGGTAGTAAGCGGAGGGTCGCAGCCCGGAAGTGCATTGGTGTAGACGCCCAGGAGGTCGTTGTAATACATATGCCTGCGCTTGAGGCATTGGTCTTCAAACAGCTCTGTCGAGACAGGACAGTGCAGTCGAAGTGTGACCAGCGAGTAGGACAGTCTGCGAATGATGCGCGAAAGTCGGTCGCCTGCGCCGCCCTGCAATATGGAGGACTCGAATATAGCGTCGAGCGAGATGTATGACTGATACTCGTACGAGAAGTGTAGGTCGAGATGGGTGATGGTGAGCGGAATGTAGGTGAGCGAGCGGAGCAGGCGGGGGTAAAACTCGCGAAAGGTTACGATGTCGGACGTCCGGTCGGTTGCAATCCCCGGAACGGTGCTCTGCGCGCTGCGCAGAAGTAGGTGGCGTTCGTGCGTCTCCGGGAAGATGCTGAGCTCGTAGTTGAGCTCGACCTCGTGAAGGTCAGGCACAGAGGCGAGCACGCGTTCGAACGTCTCGGGCGTGAAGATCTTGAGTCCATATAGCTCGTGATTGACCTTGACCGCGACCGGTCCGGGAATAACCGGCAGTGCGACTGCGTCGGCGGCCAGTGCAGCGGGTGAGTCCAGGTCCCATTCCATAGCAGTGAAGAACGCCGGCACTGTAAACCTGATCTGGAACACAGCCGCCGATGACGCTTCGCCGTTCTTCGACAGCGAAGCGACGCGCATCGCCCGGAAGAGCCGCCAAAGCCTCAGTAACCGGTCCGTAAACTCGGCCCTCGTGAACGTCGGTATGGGCTGCCCATGGGGCTCGAGCATCTCGCCCGGCGCCTTCACTGGCGTGAACACGATCACGGCGAGATCTACCGGCAGGCCGAGCACGCCCGAGTTCGGCGAGAACACGCGCTCGGCAAGTCCAAGGTTTTCGCGCAAGTCGCCGGGCTGGAACGTGAGCACGATAATCGGGTGCCGAAAGGGTCTGAGGGTGGGCGCGATGAGCGCGGCCCATGAGCGACAGACGAGTCGATAGGACGCCTTCCGGGCGGACGCCTTTGCCGGGAACACGGAGCAGTGGAAGCCGGCGTAGGAGAGAATGAGGTCATTGAGCTCAAGCGGGAGCGAGTCAAAGACGTTTGGCATCCTGTGAACGCAGGTGCCCGTGCGGTTCCTCTTCGGGGCTGCGATGCCGTCTGGAAGGCCTGACTCACACGAAATTGTATGATACAGATTATCTCGAGGATCTGCGATGGTCCAGAAGTGCTTTTAATCTCCTAATTCCATCTAACTCCGGCGAAGAACCTAATTCGATTTGCTGCACAAAAAAGGCAACTGCACAACACGTTCTAGTCGAATAATGACCCCAATTGCCCGGCCAAAGGTCCTCATCGTCTCCGAAATCACAGAGGATAACCCGGTATATTTGGACGAGTTTGTGCAGCAATTTGAATGCATTCATTACCGCCCTACGACGCTCGAGCAGTTCGAGGCCGACATGGCCACTAATCCGCTGTTCGCCGACATCGCGGCCGTCTGGGCTATGTGGCTCGGCTTCGCTGAGTTCGGCCCCGGGATACTCTCACATCGTGTCGTTGACGCTCTACCAGCGACTGTGAAGGTGTTTGCCATCGCGACCATCGGCTATGATCACTACGACGTCCAGGCGTTCACGAAGCGCAGCATCGTGCTTACTCATAATCGCGGAATCGGCGCGGTCCAGGTCGCGGATATCGCCCTTTTCCTCTTACTCGCGACCTTTCGTTTTACGTCCGCACTGGAGCACCATCTGCGCGTGCAGCCGCACCTGCCCACCGCCCGTGGGGACGCGCGTGTCAGCGTCGACGGCGTCTCCGAAATTGACACCAGCAAAGTGCCCCGCAAGGTCTACGAGTTCGGCGACATCGTGCGCGGCCGACCCGTGCAGAGCCCGTCTGGCCGCGTATGTGGCATTGTTGGTGTTGGTGCTATCGGCAAGGAGGTTGCGCGGCGAGCAGTCGCGGTCGGTATGCGCGTGCACTACTACACCCGCACGCCGCTCGCTGTCGATGTGCTCGCGGGCCTGCCGTCGCATGCAATGCAGGCTCACCCCACACTTGACGCACTCCTGCCGTACTGTGAAGTGATCGTGCTGGCTCTTCCGCTCACGCCGCATTCCCACCATATGCTCAACGACCGGACACTTGCGCTGCTACCAGTGGGCGCGCGCGTAGTAAATGTCGGCCGGGGCGGGCTTGTCGACACCACCGCGCTCGTCCGCGCGCTCGACTCAGGTCATGTTTCTGCGGCCGGCCTCGACGTATTCGAGTCTGAACCAGAGCTACCAGACGAGATCCGCAACCGCTGGGATGTTACTCTACTTCCACACATTGGTTCCGCCACAGTAGAGACTGTCGAGATGGCCGAGGTCGGCGTAATGCGTAACATCCAGAATATCCTCTTGCACGGTGGTCACGGAGTCACCCCCGTCAACACACTACCATAGCTGCCTCCATCATCATCATCTTTTTTGGGATAGAAACCACAATTGTATTGAACTATAGACCTCATTTACTTACACAGCCTCCACCGACTCCACCTCCAACTCAGGCGCCGCAGACACTGCTGGCGGGGCTTCTACAGGCGATTCTATAGACGTTTCCTGAGTAGTCGACGGTTCTTCAGACGATTCCGCTGGTGATGCTGCAGAGGGTTCTGCTGGCGATGCTGCAGACGGCCCTGCGGACTGTGCTTGAGACAGCTCTGCAGAAGTAGCTGCCGACGGTTCTGGGGACGCCTTTGCCGACACGTCCGTAGACAGGGACACATTCGAAGGCGCAGAACTATCCTCCGCGACAGTTGTAGCATCCGTCGTGCTCGACGTAATAGTGCCGGCAGTTTCTTCTGCCGCGACGGTCGATACTGTTGACGGTGCCGCAAACGAGGCTGACGCTAGCACTGGTGATGATGCTGACACTGACCCTGGCAACGTCGCCGCTAACGCTTCGCCGCCTCCTTCCAAAGCTCTCTGCTTCTCAATCTCAACACGCGCACCGGCTGGGGTAGCAAACGAGGCCGCAGGTAATTCCATCGCCTTGCCAAAGTCCTGCTTCAACTTCGCACTCAGCTTATCCCCCTCCGGATCCGGAACGACCGCCCTGCGCGACCAGAAATCCTTCCACTTTGAGTCGCAGACGCCATCGACCCAGCACCCCGCGAAATGCACCGCCAAGTCGCCGGTCATCCACCCCATGTTGTCCCCGCCCACGCCATAAGCATTCATCACACGCTGCGACACAAATGCAAAATGTTTCCGCACACGCTCATGGTTCGTAATCAGGTGGCTCAGTGCGTCCTGCTCGAGCCGCTCATAGTTGCGCTCGATGTATACGGGGTCCTGCCAGAGCTCCAAAAAGGATGCCGTCCACTCGCTCCGCCGGAAGAGGATCGAGCCGGCGTTCACGCCATTGTTGTCCTGCGCAATTACGACATCGACGCTGGCCGGGTCTATCGAGTCCGGCACCTTAAATGGTGACTTCTTCGAGTTGGGATACCTGATGTCCGCACCGTACGTGACGCGTTTCCGCAGCGAGTCCGGATGAAGCACGTGCGTCGCGAGATCAATCTCCGGAGTCATTATGATAGCGTCTGTGTCCAGCCACCACACCCATTCGGCCCGAGGGTTCTTCGCGAACGCGTCCTGGATCGCGGGGATCTTTGCCCACACCACGGGTCGCCCTTGCACAACAAACTGCGAGATGTTCGAAAACTGGTACGTGTAGCCGTGGTACGCGCAGTACTCTTCACGATTTCGCTGTACCATTGAAAACACGTCGTCTATCTCGCTGTTGTGTCCCTTTCCATCTGAGGATGTCAACAGCACTATTTGCTCTCCCTTGGGTTCGGCCACGTCGCCGGCCTTCTTCCATATTCTGTCCAATTTTCGTCGTCGCTCCGGCGTTTCGCCCTCCACCTTCGGCCGTGGTTTCACGGTCGGCGACGGCGTCGACGTCGTCGTTTTGGACGCCAGAGTCACAAAGTCCTCAACGCGGTACGCCGGCAGGGTCCGCACCGGCGCCATCTGCACCGCCGCGCCATCCAGACCGTCCGGCATATCGCCCGCCCCAGCGTCCGACCATTGCTTCTGCTTGTCCTCTGTTGAAAACGACGCGTCAGTCACCTTTTGCTGCTTGGACGGACGCCGTTGGACCTCGCGGTATACCGTGTCGACCGAACCCGCAGGCACCAGCAAGTACACCAGCGCAATAACAAGGAGCACCGCAAACACGAGCACAAATTGCGCGCGGCGGAATATGCGTGGCATATTTGCCGGTGCTATTGTAAACGCAAAGAAAGGTGGCAAATAAAAAGAAAGGGAGGGGGACTGTCGAAAGTAAATGCGCGGTCTGTTTGTTCAATGGCTATTAAGGGATGCACAAATTTCGCTGGTCACGACCAACTCTCAATTGAGCTCCGCCCATGGGGTTGGGGTTGTTTTCTTTTTAGCCAAAAAGATCATGCTTCCATTGTTCTGAAAATGATATCAATGCGGTCGCAGCCTAACCAGAAGCTGTCTGCCCGCTATCTCGGGATGCTCCATTGCAAACAATACCTCCTCCTTCTCCTTCATATGCATAGAAGTGTCATCGCAAGCACCAATCATGCTCAGCAGCCGGACGTCCCGGCCCATAATGACCTGCACCATCTTCACCCGGTTCACGTCCCAAACCTCGACGAACTCCCTGTCGAACCCCAACACGTACGGCGTACCGCCACGGAACACAAGCGCCACGCTTTGGGCGCGGCCATTGAAGTTGATGGCGTGAGGGCGTGATAGACCGCAGGTTTCGTGACATGTCACGCAGAACGTAGAAAAGCACAGGAGAAACTCGCTCGAGGAGATTCTGAATAATCCCAGCGGCCTATGGTTTGGACGTTTGTACCAATGCTTTACTTCCTTGTCAGCTTCTGTGTCTCCTAGCTGCGGGATGCTCATCTTCTTAAACACGTCCTCCACCATCATAACGAATTCGTCTAAAATTAGGTCCAGTCAGCATCTCTTGATCGTGGCAGCAAGTAAAAGAAGGTGATTGAAAACTCACATCTACCGTGAATAACAATACTTTTCCTTAGTATCGTTATGTCCCTGCACAGATCACGTAATACCAGATTTTTCAAACTGCGCACTATGTCTCTGCCTGCTCGCAGCCCGCCATATCCATGCACCTCATCCCGCATGCTCCACAGCATTTGCTGTCTGGTTTCCTCGCTGCTCTGAGGACCGTACACGTTCTCCGGACCAAAAGCGGTAAGCCGACCTGCAATAGGCTCAAGAATCGATATTACTGGCATGCCGCCGTTTTGTTCTTTGTCGACCGCAGCCGCAGCAATCACTGTCCGGCCGCCAAGAACACCAGTGCGGAAAAAAGAAATCCTTGAGCGCACATCGACTGGGTTCATTTGCCATGGCGTTAGCAGCGCTCTGTCAATTTGCGATCTGTTCACCATCCAACTTTGAATCCACGATGCAGCAGATTTGGTCCCCACTGTGTGCGCATTCTGAAACACGTCGGCCAGTAGGAGCGTGCGAACACTATATGAAAGCAACATGCCATCTGCCAGAATCACTGCAATGCCAAACTCAGGTAGTATCTGCATCTGCTGCACGTTCGACAGCAAAAGTACGGGAACCCACATCCGCATGTTGCCGTCCGACAAGTATATCCCATTGTCGCATCCAACGAGCGCGTACAGTTTGCTATTGCGATTCAGACCCAACTGGGCACTCGTAAACGTGCACGCACAGTTTACTCTCGACTTCACAAGAGCCTCCATAGAGTTATTCGTCGGCAAACCACATTGCTGTTCCGCCTTTCGCAGCGCTCTTTGGATAATAGAATCTTTAGTTTCATCCGTGACCGCCGACGGCGCCTGGGTGGTAGACCGCAAGCTTTCTGGCAATCCAAACGCCATATCGCTCACGATTTCAAGATCAAAGGGTGATGACAATGTGCTGTCTGCCGATTGCGTTGCGTATTTGTCCTTCGCTGCAGCTATAGCAAAACACCAATATATCCGCAACCACTCCGTTCTAGCATAAAACTTATACTTCTGCCCACCACTCCCGACGTGCTTGATCTGAAATGGGTATATCTCCTTAATATTGTTCGATACACGGGTCTTTGCCTCTTCAACACTTTGCATCATCTCCTTATAGTTGGACTCGTCAACAAACGTCAGAAGTGCGTCCTCCTCAAGTTCTAATGAAGTCCCAAATCGACTACCCGCAATGGGCATTATTGCTTCTTCTTCTTGTGATAGCAAAACAAGAAATTCAACCGGAATTGGCGCATCCGTCAGCTCAAATTTAGACAGTCCGGTTTCAGTGACACTTTCTTTGCCAATAAGAAGATAATTGTCCAACAAAATCAACTGTCGTACTCCTGGATTGTCTTCGCCTTTTTGGGTATAAAGCTCGCCTTTCAATACTACTAGTCGCTTATTCTCGTCTAACGTCAGCACCATGGCGAGATCACGCGTAATCGCATTGCGCAATTTTTCCAATGCCATCTTCCTTTCGCTTTCACCGGCTTTATTATCGAAATCCTTCGCTAGACTTTTAAGTCTCCCGATTGCAGTCACCAAGATGCTGTCTTCGTCTTTTGACGACCCCTTTCGAATCTCATTAAATATGTGTGCGTACTCATGCAGACGTGATGCTATAGCGCTTGGCATCGTACCCGGGCGGCCCTGCTCCAGACTAGACATAAACGCGGACAATTCCTGCGAATAGCCCAGAGACTGTGCATTCAACATTCGTTTCGCGTGATTCCGATATTTGCTATCACTTTCAGAAAGCCAAGACTTCACAATATCACCAATCTCCAAGATACCTTCCGGTGACACTTTCTGTTGCTCGAAAAGGGGAACATATAGAAACTTTTTGTTCGTCTGCAGAATCTCGTCCAAGTCCTGAAGGAACTCAGCTACTAACGGTCTGTTCATCACATCCTGAGAATCACGCAATGCCGCGAGTTGAGTAATCAACGCATTGATTTTGTGCAAGTATTCGTACTCTGATTGGATCAATTGACATATCCTAAGCTGTCTGATATTCTCCTCTATCGCGTACTGACGCAATGGCTCCGGCAATTCGAGTTCCACCACATTGGCACTTTTAAGATCGGCATCACAGTAGCTTATTCGATTGGAGTTCGCCCCATTCACGCTCGACTTTCGCCTGTGTTCTCTGCTTTCCAAAGCAATGTCTTCAGTTGCTGTTCCTGGAGGTATTGCAGGACTGGTCGCGGAAGCAGCTCTAGGGTTGCGCATGATTTTGCTAGACAACTCGGAACCATCTGGCGACTGGATATTGTCGTATGAGAATGAATTCGGACTGTCCATGCCACTCGTGTACGACGACTTTCGGCGGTCCACTGTCTCTGTAACCGACGAACTTCTGCTATGGGTCGGCTTCATCGCCGACAAAGATCGTTCATCCGGCATTAATTCCGCACTTTCGAAATCTTCCAATACTTCGGGTGTTGCCGTCATGTCCTCATCCGTCTCTACTGTAGTCGTCGTCGTCGTCGGCGCTGCGGAGACGTCGCTTATTTGAAGCTGCTCGAGCAACTCAGACGGTCGTCCGCTCAGTAATTCTTCGATCGGCGATTCGTCGTAGTGCTCCTGCGGCTGACTAGTCATCTGAGCCGGAGGAGGCGGTGGGGCGAATAGAGGAACTGGAGGATGCTGTTCGTATGGATATGTATCAGGAGTGACATTGTCGTTGGACAAAGTGCTCCTGATCTCTGCAACATTGCTTGTGAACTCTGACTCTTCTAGAGGCGGTGTAGTATAATCACCGACCGGAAGTTGATCGTTCGAAGACCTTGCATTCAGAATTAGTCAGCGAGTATTGCAACAGGATCCAAACAGAAAAATATATACCCAATGTCAACAGAAGAACTTGCAGTAGCAATATCCTCTTCAATGAAGAAATTGGACGATGAGACATCCACATGCGGAGCAAGACTTTCACCGGGTGCAACATAGGAAACAGGTTCACGCGAGTCCCACGACAGCTCACTGTCGCTCAAATCAAGGTCGCTAGAATCCTCAGAAACCAAAGATATCGGCCGTGTGTAAGTAGTGGACGCAAGCTGTCCCGAAGGGGACGAAGAGATGTCCATGTGCCCTGCTACGGGTATATTACTCAACGCAATCGGTGATGGAACCCAGGTTGGAGGATATATTTGTTGAGGCTGTGTGAGCTCTGGTTGACGGGCACTAGCTGGTGGTTGGGCGGAATTTTGATCGCCCATTGCAGCGGGTTTCGATACGGTATCTTGCAGCATCACCCAATCAGAGCCCACGGTCGATTCAAAATGACTAGATGAATGTCGCACTACTGGCTTTTTCGTTGGCCGTGAGTGAGGAACGGCAGGCGGAGCAGCAAGCGGAGCAGCAGGCGGTGCGACAGGTGGTGCGACAGGTGGTGCCACATGCGGTGCAGCAGGCGGTACAGCAGGTGGAGATATCGACGGAGGTCGTGGATATTGCCGCTGTATTAATGGTCGGCTTTCTAGTTCTTGCGTGGCAATTCTCTCAGCATTAACCGCGGGACTACTGCTTTGCTGGCTACCCGATCTCAATATTTCCGATCCTTTCGCAGACGGCGTGAACTTTGGAGGAGGAGGAGGCGGGATCGACGGCGGCCGGACTTGAGGCGCCATCTGAGCATGCACTGGCGGTGGCGCAGGAGGGGCAGGCGAAGGTGCAGCGGCGGGCCACCGCGGAGGCATCGTCGTCACAGAAGGCGCCCGTACACGAGGGATTACAGAATCAGACGCAGGTATGATCGTAGCCGACTGGTGTTGCGGCTCTGATGAGGATTGCAAAATATGCTCAGGTAACGATGGCAGTGGCGGAGGCATTTTACCGTAACTATGTTGACCCGGTCCGAACGAGTAGTGCATCGCTACCGGAGTCCCTGACCGATAGTCACTCTCATCGCCGTACACTGAGTTTTGATAGTCATCCTCCACGTCAAAGACGGTATCATTATCGTAATCCACTTCGCGATGCTCGCGTCGATTCCGATTCTAGTTGAAATTCCAATAAGTCCATGCTCGCCACAAGATGTATTCCACGCCAGTCGGCTTACATTCAGAGCCGGAGTTGCGCTAGGAACGCGATCCGGTGCAGGCGTGGCAGTGCCAAATCTTGCTGACAGTGGACCGGTTCCAAAACCTGCTTGACTAGCAGACCGGAGATCCACGCGCGTTGGCCCCGGAGTCGCCAATATACCGCCGTACATCGGAAACTGGTGCGACGTATGAGGAGAATGCGCCGAAAAGGAAGGAGAAGCAGCTGCACCTGCACCACTAAGAGGTACCGTAGACTGCTGCTGCTGCTGCTGCTGCTGCTGCTGCTGCTGTTGATGCTGTTGCCACGCAAGGTGTGCCTGCGAGGCAGGCTGTACTGGCGTGGCGGAGGAGAATCTCTCAGGCAAAGAAGACGGGTCGCGCATCTGTCCTACAACAGATGGCGCCCGCTGAAAGGCCTCCAATGTCGGTTTCATACCGGTCGTAGAAGGAACTCGTGGTGGCAGCCGGGGCGGCTGTGAGGGTCCGCCACCAGGCTGCCCGCTCGGCCAGCCGTACATCGCTCGGATTTCAAATGACGATGCGAGGAAAAGTGCCGACAGAGTCTTAGGGAAGAGTGTATCCGCTCTGGAACACTCACGTGCGTGACGCGTACTTGTTATTTAAAGTTTAGTGATGTGCACGTTCCACCTGCTCCGCTTACTGTCCCTGAAATGCTTGTACTTCAGGCTAAGTGCAGCCCTGCTAAATTTCCGACCCGCTAAAATTATTTACGCGCACTAAATCGCCGTCACTAATTATTTGGTTACGCTGATGCATGCATGTGCCTGTTCCGACGCCCTTTGACGAAAGACAAGAAGGGAGGGCACCAAGGAGCTGAAGAAAAGGCCAAAGACTGCGAGCGCCGACAGCAACGGGCAACCTTAACAAAGTCTCACTATTTCACAAAACTACCAAATTAATTGACATGTTTTCCAATGCTCTAAATATAAATAACACTACACAATCTAATCAAAAACTCCCAAACATCCATCCAAAAGCAACACCCCAATCCTATGAAATACAGTCAACGAGCTCATAAGCCCAACATCCCTTGTTTCAAACGTACACGTAAAATCAATTGTCTCCCCACAATCTCAGGATGCGCCATCGCAAATACAATGTCTTCCGCAGAAAGTCCTCCTGCACGCACGCCACCAGATGCGGCTGTGGTGGCACCTGTTGACGCCGCGCCAGAGCCACTGCCATTCCCGTTCAGGCCTCCCCCGATTTTAATTGCAGACGCGCCGGTATCTGCAGCGAAGCCCTGTTTAGTCAAAAGGCGCACATCCGGGCCGGTTATAATTTGCTTGAGCTTGCCGCCCTGAATATGCCATATCTCAACAAAATTGTCACTGAAAGCCAGCACGTACTGGTTCACAACAGCCACGGAACGGGCCCACCCAACGAAATTGATCATCTGCGTTCGCGAGAGCTCTCCCATGCGATCACACATTATGCATAGAGTCGAGTAGCATACGAGAAACTCGAACTCAGATATCCGGAAAAACCCAAGCGGGGCGGGACGTCCATGATGTGATGAGGACGTAGTTAGGAGCTTGCGTACACTGGCTCCCACAGTCCCTTGATTCAAACTGGGCACACTCATGCTGGCAGGTACGGATGGTGTCATTAGCTCGAACCCTAAAACACACAGTCAGAATCTCAAGCCTATCGTATCATAAATCAAGCGTTTGCGTATACCCTTATCTGTATGTAACATAATGCACGTCTTCATTATCGTCACGTCCTTGCACACATGTTGAGTCGGCAGGGTATCCGTCTCGCGAACGAGTTCTCTGCCAGACCTTATGCCTTCGAACCCATGCACATCTTGCCGCAGCTCAGCGAGTCGATTTTTTCTGACAGTATCATCCGACCGTATAATCTCAAGGTTATTTCCGTTGTACATAATTAGCTTACCCGCTATAGGCTCGAAAATCTTGATCTGGTAATCACTTGTACCAGCCGGAGTAGAGGGACTGACAGGGCCGGCAACACCAGAATCGGCTGACACTCCATATCGCGGCACCGCAGCAATGATTGTTCGCCCAAATAATATGCCAACACTAAAATTGGAAATCTCTACTTTGGTGACTTGCTTTGGCATCAACGTTGCGACTTCCATCGCGGACTTTTCTTCCAGCCACCTTAATCTGCGCTGCCCAACGCTCATCGGCGGATATGTAGCCATCTGAAACGGGTTGGCGAGGAGCATGCTCCGTACGTTGTACGACAGCAGGTTTCCATCTGACAGTACGATTGCGAGACTAAATTCTGGCAACACCCGGATCTGTCGGACTTTGGGAAGGACCAGTACCGGAGCCCATATTCGCGGATTTCCATTTGATAGATATACGCCGTTGTCGCATCCAGCTAACACAAAAAAATTGCGTGAGTTGCCTGGCTTATTCGGCGATCGAAGTCCATCAACTTGAAGACCTAGTTCTTCAGCATAAAATGTGGCAACACAATTCACGCGCGTCTTAACAAATGCCTCGACCTGGGCCTTGGCGTTCATTCCTGCGTTCGATTCGGCAGCCCTCAGCGAGCGCTCAACGACAGAACCCGTAACCTCCACGTGTAAGCTTGGGGCAGAGCTGCCCGGCAGACCGAATGCCGTATCACTGACGACATCTAATTCAAAAGGCGCAAGTCTGTAAGATTCCAAGGCGAGCCTGTTGCGCAAAATAGATATCTTGCTGCACCAGTCTTCTCGCGAAGCAGACGATCCGGCGAAAATTATGTACGTTGAGCCCTTTCTACCGAGATGCTCGATGCGAAAGCGATGTAGCTTATTGCTTCTCGCGGGTTTTTGGTTCAACTTCCTTAGAGCAAGCTCCTTCAATTCCGCGGGAGAAGGGTGATCTGAAATTGCCCACCCATCCAAAACCGTATTGGTTGCTTCGAACTCGTCCATGGTCGATGCCCTTCCCCCCTCGTCGGGTAAAAGTACTAAAAGCTCAGTCGGTATCGGCGGAAACGCAACTTCGTACGTGGTACGCTTATTTTGAATTACCTCCTTTGCGATTATCAAATAGTTGTCAAGTAATATTAACATCATTGATTGTTTGCTGTGCCGCCCTTGCTGCACCTCCAATTTGTCCTGAAGCAGTAGACTTCGCTTGCTCGAATTCAAGGACAGGTCAACCCGAAATCGCTGGTTTTTCGTAAACGTGATCGAGTCGTGGAGGTCCAGAAGGAGCTGCTTTTTCCGCCCGTCGTCGAGTCGAGCATGAAATGTGTCCAGCAACATCTTTAGTTCTTCGCACGACCGCTTCAAATACGACGCTTCCATGGCAGGCGGGCCGCACGAAAGCATGGGTTCGAGCAACAGAGAATAGCGGAACAACCGCGACGAAACCGCGAGAGGACCCGACCGTGGGTAATTATTTTGGAAATTTTCCAGGAACGTCCTAAATCTCGGCGATCGTTCCTTTTCCTGCGTCTGCAACTGGAAGGCACGATTCAGGCCAATAGCATACTTCTTGTAAGGTTCGAATGCACTTTTTATCCACGCGAGGCAGATATCGCCAATCCCCTGGATCTCGTAGCTCTCGTTTTGGCGCATGATAAGCTTCGTATAAAGCTCCTCCTTGTTGATTTTCAACAAATCATCCGCGTTCTGGGTAACAGCCTTGGCAAATTCAACCTGATTTTCCACCATTGGCCTTCCGAGTTTCGCTTCGCGTATTAGGATGTCTCGAAATTCTGTGACTAGACACGATAGATCCTGCAGAAACAACCATTCAGACGAGATGAGCTCGTACATAATATTCTGTCGTTTTGTCTCGGTCTTCGAAAATCTTAATCGTACTTCTTCGGGCACATGCGTCGACCACTCTTTTGGCTTCGGTAACTCGTTTTGAAAGTCAAATGCAGGGACTTTCTTTGAAATCGATAGCGAACACTTATACGAATAGCACCGTGCGCCGGCGAGTCCGAATCCATCACCATCGTTCTGGATATGAGAGCATCTCGAGTAACATCCACTGCCGGACAATAAAGGTAGCACACCCTGAACGTCAGGAAGTCGCCTGATAAAATCCACGTCGTCTTCTTCTGGAATCCGCAAATTACGAGAATCGTGAATCTGCATTACACCAAGCCGAATAAACGATGCTATGGCTGTAACCGCAATTTGATCAGCGTCAGCGATACTCAGAGTAGGAACCGCAGCCGTAAACAGAGAAATCAAGCTTGTCATCACATCAGATTCCCGCATGAAATTCGCTTCTCTGGACATGATACGATGCAGCCACATGTACAAATCCGAAAGCAGCCACGGCCGTTCGCAGCCGTCATTGCGCTGTAGTAGGCCGAACGAACCGGTCTGTGACTCCGTGCCAGGCTTTTGCGTGTTGGTTGAGCCCACGCCCACCCTGTCGGGGATCGTGTTCGGTAGCCCGTATCGATTCATCACTCCTGTGTCCGCATGTGTCGACGTTGCAGATTCGGCGCGAGATTCGGGCCGCGACGGCTCTAAAAATCCCAATGACGACTCTTGTGGCAAGCCGGGTTTCTTCAACTCCCTTTCGTTGAATGTTTCCTCCGCAGCATCTTCCACATCTCCTGAATAGAAGCCTTGATTCAAAGCGGCCATTTGAGCCATTGGGTTGAACGTTCTTGCGGATTCATTCGTTTTAAATCGTATCCCGACTGGCTCTTCTTCTCGTTTGGCCTCCTTCACCTGCCTTAAGTTCTCTTCCTCTACCTCCGAGCCTTCATCGTTACCGTCGTAAAAAAAGTCATCACTAACATAAAGTCTGCTTGTTCTTTTCGGTAGCTCTTGCACTTGCTCATTATTTAGCCGCTGCGACTGTGAGTCGCCTTCGGCATGAAGCCAGACGCTTCCTGTAGTATTCGCTCGAGCAGGTATCGGCGAC
This sequence comes from Lipomyces sp. NRRL Y-27488, assembly GCA_030556275.1. Taxonomy (NCBI): domain Eukaryota; kingdom Fungi; phylum Ascomycota; class Lipomycetes; order Lipomycetales; family Lipomycetaceae; genus Lipomyces; species Lipomyces sp. NRRL Y-27488. The sequence goes on along the minus strand of JAKTPS010000018.1, from coordinate 75,228 downwards.
GGGGATATGTCTCTGGCCGCAGCGGACGACGTCACACTACCAACCATGGACGACCATTTTTGCAACGACGCCGGTTTCGAACGCGCGGCACTCTGGTCCATGTGCGACGGGATAAATGGCTGATAACGCAACGGCGTGGTATGTGGTGGCGGATTCGGCGCGTCCATTGTGGACGTTGACGACGTTCTGCTCTCGGCATATGAAGATCTCGGGGAGACTGTCAGAGACGGTGTTTCGGACGAAAAGGAGTAGTCGTCGCCACCAGAATATGAGTCTCGCCAACTTCCGCCGTCTTCATCGATTCCATCAAAATAGGAGTTTTGAGGTTTTCGGGGCGATGGAGAGCGGTGATAGCCAGGACTGTCAGCATTCCCCATAAAATTGGACGCATATCTTCCTGTCATCACACCATCTTCAGGCAGACGCACCGAGGTGAAGTATTCCTCGTCGTTACTCCCGTCATAGCTGAACCGCCTATCGCCGTCGCGGTTAGAAGGCGACGGAGGCAGACGACGGGACGGAGATCTGCCCGGTGACGAATTGGGCGACCGCGAGGACGGCGATCTGTGAGCTGGAGGCCTCGGAGGCGTCTGGTGCTTCGGCGGACTCCCGCTTATCTGTCGCGCAAGCTGAATTTGCCGGGTACGACTTGCAGTCGTCTCAGAGCTGATTGCAAGCAACGATAAAGTTGACGATTGATGCCACTCTCTGTCAGCCTCGCGGTCAAGATGCTCTTGCTCTTCTGAAGCCGTTGGTACCCAATGTGACGAGTATAGAGCCTCTGCATGAGGTGGCGGTTCCGGCGCATCCTCGGGACTCCGAAACAGTGATTGGCCATAATTGGAATCTATGGGCTCATGCCGAATAGTAGAGGTCCTTCGCATAATATTCTGGTTTGTCGTTGTTGATGACGTCGATGTGTAATCATCGTAGTATACTGTGTTGTCTTGATAAATAGACTGTGATGTCGATGGATTTGGAATCGTGATCCTGCTCAGTGGGGTACGACTAAGTCTTGAATTGGAGGCTGTAGAAGACTCACGCTGTCGGAACGACGAACCAGGCGGGGGGTATGCTTCTGGATCATCCACCGACAGCGCTGTGTCTGACCGATACAAATCCACCATCCGATTCAATGTCGCAATGTTGTGGATCTGCGGCTCCAAATACGGCAGACTGCTCGAAGGCGGGGGAGGCGGTGGATGATAAGCAACAGTTGCCGCTGGGCGGCGCACATGGTCTTCTCTTGGTAGGAACGACGGTGCAATGGCGGGGAAGTGGGCGCTGTCGGCTGCATGGGGCAGATGCATTCGAGGCGAAGTTATTGGCTGCTGATTCTCTTCTAACGGGTTATATGAACCGCTGCGCACTGGCGATGATACACGAGCCGTATTCATTGACGAAGGCGATACCTGTGCTTGCTGTTGCCGCGGACCCCTAGTCGATGTTCGTGAAAGCGGCTGCGAGGGCGTCTGCAGCGTCGGCGTCTGCAGAGTCGGCGTTGTCGGGCTCAGCGACAGTGTTGACGCAACTGTTGTATTAATCTCGTCTCGGCTCCATCCGGCATCGTACGAGTCGTCACTCACGTCGGATTCGACGTTGCTGTCATAATCGCTCAAATATACTGGAGTCGCCCGCTGAGATGCGTCAAATGATTCCAGTTAATAAAACAAATACAAAGCACCCATGTGTCTATTTAGTCACATACCTGAGCATATCCTCCTCTCATACTCGGTTGGCTCTGCCTCATCTGTGCGGCAGAACCAGCGTCACTTTCATAGTATATGCCGGTGTCAGTATCTCCCACCTCTGATGGAACAATACCGCCATACGCCTGCCTTCCATGCCAGCCGTGCTGGTGCTGCTGATACTCCCCCGACGAAGACGGCATAGGCGACCACGGCGAAAATGAGGACGACGCGTGCGCTGTGTGATTCTGCGACGGCGCCGCAGGTGAGGGCGACCGACCCAGCGAGGCCTTCGGTGGCAGCCGCGGAACGGCTTGTCCTGCGCCAGACGAGCCAACCGGGATGTCACTAGCTTTCCTCTGTCGCTGTGACGGTCCCCGCTGAGTGGCGGTCCGGTAACCGCGGTCTGGCCGGCGGTTTGGATCCATTTGGTGGCCTCTTTGTCGCGTCGTCGTTGCTTGTGAGGACTCCCAGAATGTTTATAGTCACGTGTCTGGCGTTGTCATCAGACGGGCGTCGCATTAGCGTGAAGCAGCATTCAGCAATGCAGAGCCACACAGTCGAGTCCGAGACGCACCGTTCTTTTATCTATTCATGCCTAGCATTTTTGATATGCTGGCCGTTGTAGTGTAGTCTTCGCTGCACGCGGTAGCTCGCGCCTGGTGCGCGTGCTGGCGACTGAAACAACAACCGGGCACGTACGTTGGACCAACAGACAAGGTATGAATAGTCTGTAAAAACTTCTAACTTGGCAGACAAACGACCATCAGGTTTATAACCACAGTTGCAGTGTACGCACACAGGTGACCTTTCAATGGTCTTTACTTTATATACACGCGTCTTGAACGACCGCTTGTTTTTGTTTACATTGCTAAAAGTTTGTTTTGGTCACGTGATTTAAGCTCGTTACCTCCGCAGGTTGTTAAGATTGCGATTTTCCTTTAATCAGAAATAAAACAACGGCGCTCGTGTGATGTAGGGCATGGAAGGATTAAGTACTTGTTCCCGACAACGAGGAGGTTTCGCGGTCTTGCAATGGTGACACCAGAAAACAATATTATGGGTCTGCTCTGAGTGGCACGGTCCGGCGTCTTCCGCAGCCTATCGCTGACTAACACCATTTATCCGTACTGTCTCTTGTCTTGAATAGCAAACGTGTTCGGGTTTCATCTATTTTCTGTTTGTCTCCCGCACTAAAGTACTCATTCCCATAATTGCTCTCGAGTCGCTGATGAAAAAGTGTTCCTGTTGTTCGGCTCGTCGAAATTGTTGGAGTTAACAAAACTACGTCAACGGCACAATTACGGGGACGAAAATTCAGCATATTAAGCGGGACCTGGACCGTTCCCTGTCAAGAACGTCATCAGCGGTTCCGCTCTATTATTTATGCCGGGGGTCGAGTTCCGCCGTCCGCCGTCCGAGGGCACCAGCAAGCTGTCGAGATGTCGTCGCAATGTTACGAATCGGCGGTCAGCGCTTTGCTTCGGCATTCAAGTCTGCGTGCTCTCAGCTCCCGGACTGTTAGATGGAGTTGTTGACGGAGTTTATTAAGCGATATCTGCTATCATACCTTTCACGGGTAATCTAAGCCAAAATAAAAGACTCACGATAAAAACCAGTAGGCGGACCAAATTTGGTGCAATAAATCAGCTAAACTTTCGGCTCGTGAAAGGCACCAAAAGTCCCGAAACACGTGAACCAGAATAGTGTGCTCCGGACTTTCCCTCTTGTTCCTATCGCTGGGGCCCAAACCCGCGCCTTTAGTGATCGTCCTGCCTCGATCGTTTCTCTTTTTCTTTCCTTCCTGCCCCCCTCATCTGCGCATATCCACGCTCTCCCACACCTTTCTCTTTCCTCCATTTTATATCGCTCCGATCCAATTCAAAATGGTCAAGGCTGGTATGTATAAAGATCTCGTGTGAGAGGACGCAATTGCCCGTGGAACCCCCGCAATCGATGTCGGATTAGTAATTCCCGAAATCGGTGGGAGGGGGGAGGTCAGCAGGATGATGCTGTGAGAGTCACACATTGCGATCTCCGGTCGCGGCTTTCGTTGGGTCAATCCATTCGCTCGTCCACGAGGCTGGTCTCTTGTTTTTGCTGTCGGGCCGTGATTGGCAATACTCTTGTACTGACGACCCTCCGTCCTAATAGTTGCTGTTATCCGCGGTGACTCCACCGTCTCCGGCACCGTCACCTTCGAGCAGACCGCCGAGGGCGCGCCCACCACGATCTCGTGGGACATCAAGGGCAACGACGCCGACGCGCTCCGTGGCTTCCACGTCCACGAGTTTGGCGACAACACCAACGGCTGCACGTCCGCCGGCGGCCACTTCAACCCGTTCGGCAAGACCCACGGCGCGCCCGTTGACGAGGCCCGCCACGTCGGCGATCTCGGCAACATCACGACCGACAGCGCCGGCAACGCGGTCGGCTCGACCACCGACAGCCTCATCACGCTGATCGGCCCCCAGAGCGTCCTCGGCCGCACCGTCGTCGTCCACGGCGGCACTGACGATCTCGGCAAGGGCGGCCACCCCGACTCGCTCAAGACCGGCAATGCTGGCCCCCGGCCTGCCTGCGGTACGTTATTCTTCTTTTCCTTTGATTTGGTATCAAAATCAGACCGCGTCTCTAATAGTGTCTTTCACAGGTGTCATCGGCATCGCTGCTTAAGCGCTTCGAGACTCATTCGGAACAATTTTATTGCTGTAGTTGAGAAAATATCGCTGTCTTATAATAATTGTCGTCTTGTAATCAATTGAACTCGGCAATGTTGTCGCTTGCTTGTCTTCTCATTTCGGTTCTAGAACAGTGCCGTGACGTTAACAGGCCATACGCAAGATATATAAAAACGTAGCACGTCCCATTCAGATGAAGACGGCGTTCGGTTTGCAAACGTAATGCATTTCAAAATCGTCGACATATTGATACACAAAATTCAAAAATAGAAAACAAAACTTTTTGCATCTTTTATATAAAACAACTGTACACGGCTCGCCTTTTCATTTTGAGTGGGGAGTCGACCGTCCCAATGTCCCTCTACTCGTCGTCCGGAGTGACGTCGCCGTACTCCCAGATGCCCTTCCGCTCCCTCTTGGCCGCGTCCGTGCTCTTTCTCAGCTCCGCGACGTCCTTGCTGCCAATAGCGGACCGCTCCGGTCCCTGGCGGAGCGCCTTGTCCGTTGGCACGTAGACCCAGCCGTCCTCCGCCAGCGTCGTGTTGACGCTCTTGTCGATGTTTGCCGCGTCGTACAACGTCACGAGCGCGGCGCCGTCGGCTGCCACTCCGCCCGTGATCGCGACGAGCTTCTTGGCCTCCGCCGCGGCCGTGGCGAGCGCCGCCGGCGTGGTCGCGACGATGTCGTAAAAGTACGTCGCCGCGTAGTCCGCGTAGTCGTCCTGGAACGACGGGAACCGCACGACCGCGAGCTGGCCGGCGCGCGCGAGCGCCGGCACGCCCGACAGCGCCGGCGAGAACTTGGCCGGGAGCGTGTGCAGCTTCGCGAGCGGCGCGGCGGCAATCTTCGTGCCGAAATCGACCGAGCTCAGCGACGCCGTCTTCCGTTGGCCGTCGACCTGGGTCACCTTGAACCGGCCCGGAACGGTTGACTCGGGGAATGGATACGTGACTAGCTCGTTGAGGCGAGGACGAGTCGTCAGCGCCGGAGGATGATCGGACGACAACTGACTAGTCAGACCTCTGAGCTTGTCCAAATCTAAGTCACATGTTAGAATCGCCAAATTTGAGAACAAAATATCAAGGGAAAAACACTTACGATCGTTAAGAACCACGAATGTGAAAGATCCATCGTCGGCGACAGACGACACGGCAATATCCAGGTACTCCTTCTTGGCAGCCACAGCCGGAGCGGCACTCGCGGCCGCCGCGGCCGCCGCTGCAGCTGCTGCCTGCTCGGCCTTTTCCTTAGTCTTGTCGTCCTTCCAAAGGCCCTTCTTGGCCTCCTGGGCCTCTTCTTCTGTTGCGCGGAACTGGCTCAGCGACCCGGCCTCCTGCGCCGAGTACTCATCAAGCCTGGCCAGTCCCTCTTCCAGAAGCGACTTTGCAAACGTATCCTTCGTCCCCGGAACATGCAGCAGGCCAAAGAACCCACCAGAGTGGTCAGCGTGCGTGACGTCGATCTCGACGTCGCGCTGCATCAGTCGGCGGGCGGTGTACTCGCGAGCTTCGTCGCCGAACGGCTCAGACTTCTCGGGGGCGCTGCCGGGTGCCGACGCAAACGTCGCCGCAACACGAGGGGTCGTGACGCCTGCCAGGATGAACTTGATGCGCGCGTTCTCGCGCGGCAGGAGCAGCCGCAGCCGGCTGCCGGTGCTGACGTACTCGACGACGGCCTGCACGCGCTTCTGGCGCTGCAGCGACGGCAGGAATGCGGATGCACGCGCGTTCGACTCGGACGCGTTGACGACGCGCTCGGGCGGCAGCGAGACGCCGGAATGGATGCCCTTCTTGCCATTGATCGCGGCCTCTTCCTTCTCCAGCAGTTCGTCCCAGATCGAACTGCGGTCGTCGACCTCGCCCTTGCGGTGGCGAATCACCGAGGCATAGCCGTTCTCAACAACCACGGCACCGAGATCCGTAGACGTCGATCCCGCAGGCGCCTTCTGGAGCTCGACGGTAACGATGTCGCGCTCTTCGAAGTTGTCTGACTTTGGCCGCGTGTGCAGCACGGTCACCTTGACGTGCTTGCCGATCGTGAGCTTGCGGACAAACTCGCGGGCCGCGGGCACGTACGATGCCTGCTTCGGGTCGTTCTGTCTCGGCGCACGGATGCTGGCGAGCTGCACCACTTTCTCGGCTCCGGACTTGCCGCGGATGGCAAGCGTGTCGGCGGAAATGATGCGTGCCACGACGGAGGACTCCGTGCCAGCCTTGGCCGCAGCAGAGGACTGTGCCGCGACAGTGATGCCGTGCCATAAGTTAAGACCCTTCACTCGACCCGTATTCTCGGCGGCACGAAGCTTAGACATGTTGGCAGCGCCGACGATGGTGCTCTGCCAGTCACTGACACGCGCAAGGCCGCTCTCGAGAATCTTCTCGGCGATGTTGCCGGCAGGGTGGATGATCGTGCCGACAAGAACGCCTTGCTGGGAAAGGCCCAGGACTTCGATCTTGACGTTGCGCTGAAGGAGACGCAGCTCGACATAGTACTTTGCCACGTCGCCGTAGGGCTCGCCCGCCTGATCCGCGGCGGACGCATCGGCAGAGGCGTTGGCCGGCGGCGAGCGCGGTGTGCGAATGCCCGCGATCAGGAGCGGGACCTGGACCTGTTCTGCCGGCAGCAGGAACCTGACGAGGACACGATCTCCGTTGATGACACGCTCGATCACCGAGTCGATCTGCGCGCCCTTGTATTTGTCGGCAAATCCAGAGGGCAGATCATAGTACGACTTGTACGACGGGATCGACGGAGCCCAGACACCGAGGGCGGCCTCCTTGGCCGCAGCCTCTAGCTGGCGGTACTTTTCCAGAAGCTCGGGCTGATCGGCGGCCTCCTGCGCGCGCACGCGAACAGCACCAGCAGATATGAGCTTGTCGGGGACGGCGACCCGCGTGTTGTCGGGGCGCGGCAGGTAGATGATGCCGTACTCGCGGTTGGTGGACGCGACCGTGTAGAGGATTTCGCATTGCACGACCTGGCCAACGAGGAGGAGGCGCAGGGCTTCGCGCGACTGGAACGCGTACGACTGCAAGGAAGATGTCAGAGAGAGAAGGTAATTGTGGTCATGCCAGGGTTATAAGAGGTGCGATGAAGTAATTTGCTCAAAAGTGCTCGCATGGGAAACATGGTTTGCCCAGCAAATCCACGAATGATCACCGCCAGACAAGAGAAAAAAAGAGCTCACGAACCTCGTCGCCCTCGTCACGGCGAAGACGGGGTGCAGAAACGTAGGCAATCGAGAAGATGCGCTCTGGCAATGGCTTGCCGGGCTGGGGGGCTCGAGAAGGCGTGAGAACGACCGTGTCGCCTGAGAGAGCGGATTTGACTTTTGCGCCAAACAGGGGAGCCATGGCAGGTACAGGAAAAAGGACAGTGAGAGGCGATTGTGCTGAAAGAGACACGGAAAAATGCAAGAGCAGCAAAGAAGGAAGGGGCGGTTGGGGATGTGAGCTTAGCTATAGCCAAAGGTGGAGCTATGTCGAGGCGTTCGTCGATTCGGGAAGCCGGTTCAGAATGATGATGCCATTTGGCCGCTCTGCGCTTCCATCGGGCTCTTTGAGCTGCAGCTCTGCCCATCTGTCTCTGCAGACCGCCAGTCGCTTTGCAAGTGAGTTCATTTCAAGGGATCGTGGCCAGATCTTTATTACATTAAGTAGCTACGAAGTTGGACGGGCGGCAGGGCCCATGGGGACCGTGGTGGTTAGGCTGTCGCCGGCTAGAGTCGAGCGATCCGGCCAGCCATGCAGCTGCACAGCTGCAAACCCAGTGGCTCAGCCCGGCGCAGCACACCTTGTCAGACGGCAGCAAGAAAAATCCCCGGCAAGATGCTTGTCTAGTTACAGATGCACTCTGCAAGCGTGCCTGCATGCTCGCTTTGACTCTGCGCACACGATCGCTCTCTATAGGCGTGTCCGCGAACACAGCGCCCGGAACTGCCACGTGATGCAATCACGTGGCGGCGTGTGAGTTGTGCACAAGTGCGCCAGCGACAAGAGCACGGCATATGTGCGCCTGCGCAGCGGCACTCTCGCCGGCCCACCTTCTTGCGGGCGACAGCTTCACCGCTCATTCGCGCAGCAAGCGCGTCGCCAAACACATCGCAGGCCCACGTCGCATCGCGCGCCTCTTCGGCGGCGCTGTTGGCGCTGGCGGTTCCACACACGCCGCCGCGGACGCCTACGCCGCCGCCAACGCCGCAACATCGGCGGCGAATCGGCCGCGCGCCGCAGCGTGCGGCGGTGGACACCAGGGCGATCGCACGAGCAGCGGGAGTCGCTGTTCGCGCTCGTTCGCGGTTGGCGTCACCGTCGTCGGCGTAGTGAGCTCCCGAAAACCGGTCTCGGTCGCCAACCCGCGTGTCCTGCCCGGCAGAGCGCGTGTGGAAGCGCGGGCTGGCAGCGGCGGTGCCGGCGCCGACAGCGATCCGGAGCAGCTTACCCGGCCCGGCGCCCGCCCTAACCCCCGGCCAGCCGTCCGCGGCGAGCGGCTTTTCCCCCTCGTCGCCCTTCTTCTTCCTCTTCCCGCACTCACTGCTTCTCGCGCACCCACGGCCAGCCCGCCCGCACCCCTCGCCCGCACCCGCAGCCGCGCTTCTTTCCTTCGTCCTTTCCTTCGTCGCACCAGCCGTCTGCCCGCCTGTCGTCCCCTCCAGAGAGATGGCCCTTAGCGAGTACCAGGGTGCAATCGCCTTGCTTGACCTTGACCGTGCCGGAGCCGCACAGGCCCAACAACAGCAACAGCAGCAACAGCAGCAGCAGCAGCAGCAGCAGCAGCAGCAGCTCCAGCAGCCGCTTCCGCGCATAATCATGCCCGAGAACGAGGTCGACCAGTCCGACATGCTCGACGACCTGCGGCGGTCGATGCCTCTGCGGTCCCGCACCCGCACCTCCATCGCGGACCTGCTCTCCGACTCGTCCGAACGTGAGGCGCAGCTCCATCTCCAGCCGCCATCCATCTACGGGAACAACGCGAACCCGCCCATCGACACCCAGCTGCTCTCGCCCATGTCGTCGACCTCGAGCGCGTCCCCGTCCGCGCTCTCGACGGCGTCGTCCATCTCGTCGGTCGCGTCCGCCTACTCGACCGCCACCGTGACGGCCGCCTACCCGTACGCGTCTTCCACGTCCCCGCTTTCGCTTCCTTCCCTGCCGTCGGTCATCCACCAGGAGCAGGCCTACCGCCACCACGGCAACACTCCCACAGACCCCGCGCTCACCGGCGTTGGCGTCATCACCGCGAATCCCGTGCGGAGCGCGGCAAACGCGAATGCCGACTACCACCACGCGTCTGCGCCGTCCCAGTCCCAGGCAATGTCGAAGCGCGACGTCGTGTCCGCTGGATCTGGCGCCATTTCCTCGTTCAAGGCCGACCCTTCTATGACGTCTGCTGTGTCTGCCGTGCCGTCGTCCGGACAGGGCCCGATGGCCTCGCGGCCGTACAAATGCCCCCATGCCGGCTGCAAGTGGACCTTCGCGCGCCACTCGGACCAGCGCCGGCACCTGCGGTCCCACTACTCGCCAAACTTCCACTGCCCGTACTGGCGGACAGACCCGACCTGCCACCGCAACGGTGGCGCGTTCAACCGGCTCGACGTGCTCAAGCGCCATCTGCGCCTCGTGCACTTCGTCCAGCTCAAGGACACCGACGCGGGCTGGTGCCGTCTGTGCCAGAAGATGTTTGCCTCTCCGCGCGTCTTTGTCGAGCACTGCGAAAAGTGTGCGGATTCGGTTCAGCCGACCGAGTGGAAGAAGATCGAGGGCGATCCCGTGCAGTCCCAGCAACAAGTTTGATGCCATGTGTTTCGGCTGCCCCTTTTAATTGTTTTGGAGCCTCCTTTTTTTATTTCAACCCTTGTATTATCAGTGGTATATATGTTGTATGTTGAATTCTTCGATAACAAGTTGTATGGATATTTGGGCGTACCAGTTTGTGCTTTCTATGTTTTCTTTTCTTTCTGTACAGTTTTAATATCTGATGGGGGTTTACATCTCTGCGCTTTTGAAACTTTGAGCTTTTCTTTTCTTTTCTTTTTGAAGTCGAGCTCGCTTGTTTGTAATTTACTTGTCAATGATCTTCTCGTCCTGTTGTGTGAATTTGTTTTTGCTACTTTCCTTGGTCTCCTTGTACACTGTTGAGACCATTCAATAAAGTTACTCATCAATGATTTCTCTTAATCGCCCCATCACCATGAGCGCAGCACTACACTCGCAAGGTCCTATACCGACCGCTGGCTGCTTGATGCTGATGCCATCGTTTTGTTGTTGTTATCTCGAGGCCTTTTTGGTCAGCCGCTCTGTGCGCGGCAACAGCCTGTTCGTGGTGATGGGCCCGAGTCCCTTGGTCTCGGCGCGGGGCACAGGATCCTGTTCCCCAGCCGCATGTTGGCGGGCTGAACAAACGGCGAGTTGGAGAACAGACCCATCGTGTTGACCCATTCGCTCGCATTCTTTTGCTCGAGCTGACTATTCTCTTTATACGGTCTCCTGGGGTGTTTTTTCGGCGTCATCTGCGTTGCAGCAGTGCCTGCAACCCGGAGCACGATTATGATCGTTTTGGCCGGAGTGCGTAGTAAGACGGTTTTTGCGTGTCAGCCCGAGCCTGCCCCGATAGGGCGCTCGCATACCCGTAGACGTTTCAAGCCGTTCTTGTGCTCCAGGAATTTTAGTCCTTTGCCTGTATTGTATATATGTGCATGCACTGCGTGCATTGTTTGCATGCTTCAATAAAGCTGATCGCTTCAGGTACCCTAAAGTGAAGGTTTTCCTGTTGGGACAAAGTCGACACTTCATCGCTAATCGCATTCGACGTCACAAGTTTCCAAGCAAGTCCTCCAGAGAACATGGCCGAAACAGAAGGAATCAAGGTGTGTCGTCATATCGCTGTCTCACAGTATGACCTTCTTCTGCATTCGACTAACAAGCACTCTTTGTGGCGCAGGGCCTGTCAATAGTATACTGCGGTGTCTGCACATTCCCGCCAGAGGTGAGTCCAGCCCTAGAGATGTCAACCGGCCGAGCGGTCTGTTCCGGCTTTGCTCGCCCGGACGTGTTGGCGATAGTGACAAGCGGGCTTCGCTGACGGCGACTCTTCTCTTTGTATCTGGCAGTACTGCGAGTTCGGCGGCACTCTGCAAAAGTGCAAGGACTGGCTCCAGGATGCCCACCCGGACATGTTTGAGCGAATCTACTCTGATGGTACGCCCCTCGCCACAGTGCTGTACCGCTCAGGACGGCCGATGTCTACTGCCGTACTAACCCCGTCTTCCTTCACCCTCCACAGACGCAATAGCAAAGGCGACCGAGGGCCTTTCGCTCGAGACCCAGCAGAAGGTCGAGCGCGAGATCCAGAAGCTGCAGGCGAAGGAGGCCAACCGGGCCGAGAAGGAGCTCAAGAAGAAGCTCGCGTCCAAGGTCGTCGTCAAGCGGGTTGAGCGCTCGAAGCGCAAGCACGTCATCGCCGTCTCCGGGGTTGAGGTCTTCGGCATCGACCCCAAGAAGCTCGCCAAGACGTTCGCGTCCAAATTCGCGACCGGCGCGTCCGTCACGAAGAACGTCGAGGGCAAGGACGAGATCGTCATCCAGGGCGACGTCGGTGACGAGGTCGAGGACTACGTGACGTCATTGCTCGAGGAGAAGGGACTCGACACCGTCAAGGTCGAGCGGACAGAAGACAAGCCCAAGAAGAAATCACAGCAGTGAGATTTCGTTCCAATTACGAGATTTGTAAAATATTATTCGAAAAGAACTACCCCTCATATTCCCCCCTTTTCCTCTTTTGTGTACGTCGGTAGATACCAACCTCTCGCATTTTTGGTCTATCTACAACCAATCACTATCCCAACAATTATCTAACAAAAAACAAATTCTATACCGACAGAAATCTAATCCATACGTGCAATTGTTGCGACACGTTCTGCAAAAAATTCCCATATGAGTGAAAATAAAAAACCTTGAAAACGAATGTGTAAATGAGTGTGAGTTGTGTTTCTTCGCATTGCCTTTTCCCCCTCCAAAAAAATTCAAGTAAACTGATTAAGCTGACGCCTCCAAAGCCTGCATCTGCACAAGCTCGTAGTACTTGGACTTGTTTGCCAACAACTCCAAGTGCGTTCCGCTCTCGAGGATCTTTCCGTTCTCAAACACGAAGATGATGTCGGCCTTCTGGATCGTCGACAGCCGATGCGCGATCGAGATCGTCGTGCGGCCCTTCGCGGCCGCGTCGAGCGCGGCTTGCACGACCTTCTCGGACTCGGAGTCGAGCGCGGACGTGGCCTCGTCCAGCAGCAGGATCGTCGGGTTGCGGATCAGCGCCCGCGCGATCGCGATCCGCTGCTTCTGGCCGCCGGACAGGAGCATGCCCTTGGAACCGGCCGCCGTGTCGTAGCCGTCCGGCAGGGACATGATGAAGTCGTGGATGTTTGCCTGCCGGCACGCGTCCTCGATCTCCTCCTGCGTCACGGGCTCGGGGCTGCCGAGCTCGACGTTCTCGCGGATCGTGCCCGCGTACAGCGTCGGCTCCTGCGACACGAGCGCGAGGTTCTTGCGGTACTCGTTGATGTTGTACTGCGAGATGTCGTGGCCGTCAACCAATATCTGGCCAGCCAGCGGAGAGTAAAACTGCTCCATAAGGCCGATCGTGGTCGACTTGCCGCATCCGGACGAACCTGAGAAAAAATGAGCACAACATCCAATGCACAAATAAATAACAATAAAACACTGAATAGTGATACGTACCAACCAGCGCAGCAAATTGGCCAGGCTTGATCTTCAAGTTCAGTCCCCGCAGAACAGGAACCTGCGGACGAGTCGGGTACCTGAAGTGGACATTCTTGAACTCGACTTCACCCGCCATGTTCTCGGGCACGTCACCCTCGTCGCTCCACGTATCGATGTGCGGCTTGAGCTCGAACAGCGCCTTGATGTTCTGGGCCGCCTGGAACGCCTTGCCCATGTCGGACGCGTACGAGAACATGATGCCGGCCGACTGGGACCCGAACACGACCGCCATGAACGTGACGTAGAACTGGAAGAGCGTGTACTCGCGGTCGCGGATGAACCGCGAGCCGTACCAGTACGCGAGCGCCATGATGAGGTACACCATGGCCTGCGCGGTCCCGTACAGGACCGCAGAGTAGTGCGTCGCGGGCCGGTTCTTGCGGATCATGACCTCGAGGTCGTCGCGATAGGTCTGGAGCACGGTGTCCTCAAGCGTGAGCGTGGCCACAGTGCGGATGGCCGACGTGGCCTCGCACGCGTACGCGGCCGAGCCCTCGTGCGACTTTTGGTTCTTGCGGTTGAACTGGGCCAGGATGTAGAACCGGTAGAAACCGGCAAACAACATGATCGGCACGCACGCGGAGCAAACCAGGCCGAGATTCCAGGCGATGATGAGGACAAGGATGACGGACGAGACGACGATCATGACGGACGACAGGAGCTGGCCGAGCGTCGTGCCGGACAACCCGTCGATGGCCTGCGCGTCGCGCGAGAGCTTGCTTGTCAACGAGCCCGTCGTGTTTTCGTCCCGGTCAAAGAAACTGATGTCCATGCGCAGCAGCTGCCGCAGTGTCATCTGGCGAATCCGGCGCACAAGCTTCTGGCCGGAAAACGCAAACATGCTGAGCGAGATCACAGCCGACAGGAAGGCCATGACCGCGAGCATGAAGAATAAGCCGGCAAAGATGTCGATCTCGTGCAACATAAACGCACGGTCCTGCGGGTACGAGCGGAAGGCCTCGACGCAGCGGCCATAGAACAGGCCAAGTGCGGGATAGCTGAGGCCAAGCATGCCGGAGAAGGTGGCGCCGATCAAGTTGTAGCGAATCTCGGGCGTCGCCAGGTCCAGGACGAACCCGATCGTCTCAAAGAATCCGTACACCTTCTGACCTGTCTCTTCGGTTTCAAGCTCCTCTTGCAAACGCGCAAAGGCAACACTGGACACCGACTTTCCTGTCTTCGTCTTGTGCAGTCTAAGATTATGCTCTGTCTTTGTCGTTCTTGTTTTGTGTAAGGCAAGCGACTGGTCGGAGTCCAAAGCTTCCTTTTCGCTGCAATCCCCCGTGTCATACGAAGACTTCTCGTCGGTCGAAGAAATCTCTTCCGAATCGCTCGACGACATCTGCGCCTCATGAGTATGGCTCTGCAGCTCGGCAATCATTTCTTCCTTCTTTTGGTGGATCTTCTGTGCCTCGACGAGATCGTAGTAGTCGCCTTTCTTTGCAAGCAGCTCGTTGTGGGTGCCCAGTTCCAAGATCGTTCCCTTCCGCATAACGACGATGCAGTTGGCGTCCTTGATCGTCGACAGTCTGTGGGCAATCACGATCGTGGTTCGGTTCTTGGACGCCCTGTCGAGCGCCTCCTGGACGACGCCTTCGGACTTTGTGTCAAGCGCGGACGTGGCCTCGTCAAGCAAAAGGATCTTCGGGTTGCCAACAATTGCACGCGCGATCGCGATACGCTGCTTCTGGCCGCCAGACATAAGGAAGCCGCGCTCTCCAACGCTCGTGTCGAGGCCCTCGGGCAGAGTGTCGATGAACGTCATCGCGTTCGCCTGCTCGCAAGCTTCGATGACCATCGCGCGTTTCTCGGCATGCGACACGTGTTCGTATGGCGTTCCAACGAGGCCGAAAGCGACGTTCTCGAAGACCGAGCAAGAAAAGAGAGTGGGTTCCTGCGACACAAGCGCGATCTGCGACCGCAGCCAGCGAATGTTCAAAGTGTCGATGTCAACGCCGTCCAGCATGACCTGGCCGCCGAGGGGCTTGTAAAACCGCTCGAGAAGGCCGACGATCGTGGACTTGCCCGATCCGGACGCGCCAACGAGCGCGACGGTCGAGCCGGCGGCAATCTTGAGATTGAACTGGTCGAGGATCGTGACATTGGGACGGGACGGGTAAATGAAGCGAACATCCCGCAGCTCGATGTCGCCCTTGACAGACTCAAGCCGCTCGCCGGACTCGTCCGAGGAGTCAATGACCGACTGGCGGTCGATGGTCTGGAAAATCTTTGACGACGCAGCCATGCCGTTCGTGATGCTCCGCACATGGGGCGAGATATTGCTGATGGCATATGTACCCTGGACCATGGCCATGAGAATTGTAATAACCCGCGATACGGTCAGCTCATCCCGAGCAAGGAATCGGGATCCCTGCCAGAAAGAAAGCGAATCGTTCGTGAACACGCCAAGCCACATCGTGCCGGTCATCACGCCCGAAGCAAGACCGGCCTTGACGCCATACTTTTCTGAGATGGCAAGGAACTTGTCGTACTTGATGACGAGCCGCTCCTGGATGCCGAACGCCTGGACATTGCGAACGGACGACAGGATCTCCTCGGCAAGCGTACCGCCAGTCGAGACGCCGTTGAGCGCTAGCTTGTAGTACTTGGTCATTCTGCCGGACGAAATGAAAAACGAAGCCAAAATGAAGGCTGCAACGGAGCTCATGATGAACGTCAGCCTGTACGACAGCACAAATCCAAGACCGAACGCGACGAAGAAAGTTGTGAGGTTGGAGATGATAAATCCGACCTGGCAAGATAATCAGTCGTCAGCCTTCGCCGCAAAGATCCAGCCAATACCACGGAGCACACATACCTTCTCCGAGATCGCATCTTGAATTAGCAGCGTATCAGAAGAGATGCGCGTGGTCACTTCTCCTGAGCCCAAGCGGTCGAAATACCCAATGTTTTGCTTCAGCGTGGCCCGGAGATAGTTCTCACGGATACGCGACGACAGGACTTCGCCGCGATCAATGAAGATAAACATTTGAATGTACGAAAGAAAAATGTCTCCAGCCGCAATATAAACGAAAAAGAGCACAAGACGGTTCACTTTCCGCTGGAACTCTTCGGGAGAAATGTAATTCTGCATAAAGTCCTCGTAGTAGTCATAGCCGTACTCCGAAGGAGTCCACGAAGACTCGGTGCCGTTATACGCCGTTCCGTTGAAGTAAGTGCCGTTGAAAAAGATGTCGCTGTACGTGCCATTGCTGAAGACCTGGTTATCGTACGGATTGTAGCGGAAGTAGTCGGTGAAGGTCTGCGTCAGAATTCCAAAAACGAGTGTCATCAGCGGCTTGGCCGTGCCTTCGAGCACACCGGCCAATGTCGCGATACCGAGCAACAGCGTGTCCGTGACAGTGACATAGCGAAACATGGCAAAAAATGACGACGTGCCCTCCCGAATCGTCACTTGCTCACGCAGGATCTCCGCATCATGAGGCGACAGGCTCGAAAACTCATCCGTGTGCTCATCGCTGCCGAGCAGTGGTGAAGTATCCGTCTTCTTCTCGCGCAGTACCATGGTTCGAACGCCTTCTCAGGACAGAGTTGAAATGGGAAGAGGAACCGGTGGAATGGCGAAGAGTCGGCGAGTCAGCTAGAGAAATAGAAGGACGACAGCAGGAAGAGCGCAGTGGCCAACAAACATATTTTGGTCATCAAGCCTGTCTACAACTTTATCTCGAGGGTCTTTCGTACGAATACGTGGTTCGCGCATGCCAGCACCCCCCTACACATATCTACATATGTTCCCATCTGGAGCACGCCGCTTCACGAGCGTCAAATCCAGTCAAAAGCGCAGCTATAGACTATGGACGGTCTCGTCAGGAAATTTTACCGGCATCTCTACTCATAAAATGAAATACGCCACTGAAGTAGAAAGCAAAATGGTGCTGATATTCCTGAGGTTAGCTCCGGTATCTCTCCAGATGCGGCGCTAGGACCAGGGGACCCGATAAGCACTGAGTCGCCGGCGAAAGATTCCGGAGAAACAGTTAGAACGCCAAAAAGCTAAAAATTAATGTCAGCGCCCGTTTGCAGGGTAACATCTGCACGTGATTAAACCATGCTGTGCTTCCTGGTCAAGACGAACTCGTATGGTATATAGAGATGTTCTCTAGGAAACAAGGGGGTACAAAAGAAGTATTATAGAACCGTATAGTTTGGTCAATTTGCGTGAGCCGGCACCGAGTCGCTCTTCTTATCCAACTCAAAACTGTGATACGTGATATGTATGTGATCCGTGACTGATGATTTTTGACCTCCTGAGCTATGCCTCCGGAATGGACCGACAACAGTAGAGCAATATTGTTAAAAAGTGGTAGAAAACCGCATAAATAAGGACTCTTAAAGATTTTGTATACTTTTTTTTTCTATTTTCTAGGAGATTGCGTATTCCCGTATCGATGTCACAAATTCTAGAAATTTAGGAAAACTTTAAAATCCACTTTCTTCAATGTGAAGCGATTTAAACATTTTATCGAAACCTAAAAAAAAAATCTCATATGTAACCTCTCCCTGACAAAAAAATTCACCTCATCTTCGAGTCCGGCGAAAAGCACCCGACAGGCAAAAGCTTTGAAAAAAGAAAGCAATTTGAAAAGCTGTGTTTCCCGAGTTCTTGCAGTAAAAAGACTGACAAGTTCTGTATTGGACCGCCTCCGTGGGGGTCGTTTGAAAATCTAAAAAACCTTACGACCCCTAATCCTAACTTGATTTGGCCTGACGCTGCCTTACCCCTGACTTCTATTTCTCGACCCCTTGTGGAAACCCGTACGGAAAATGCTTCCGATTTACACCATATCGTCTTCTCCGTGCTATATGACGTCAAATGTGCAAGTCTCATTAACGAAGCACTCCGCAGTAGCACCGGCCACCAGCAACATATCGCAGGTATTGTCAATCATGTTTTGATTAGCACAAGATATTCACGAAATCAGAGTCTGTATTGTGTAGAAAACAAATCGCAAAAGAGGGAAACGAATGACAGAACTTAACCAAACTCCCAAAAAAGATTTCGAAAAAAAGAGTGACAAAAACAAAATCTATAACCACATCCCAATTAAAAGAGAAGCATCAGAATGCTCTGCTGGTTCTACTGCATCTAAGAGCTTTCCTCAAGCGCCTGCAACTGAACCAATTCAAAGTACCTTCCTTTCTTAGCCAAAAGATCCTGGTGAGTACCCGACTCGCAAACTTTGCCAGCCTCAAATACGTAAATGACATCAGCGTTTTGGATCGTCGATAAACGATGGGCAACAGCAATCGTCGTCCGGCCCTTCGCGGCAGCATCAAGAGCAGCCTGCACGACTTTCTCCGACTCCGAGTCAAGAGCCGAAGTCGCTTCATCAAGCAAGAGAACCTTTGGCTTGCGAATCAAGGCACGCGCAATAGCGACGCGCTGCTTTTGGCCTCCGGAGAGTAGAGCGCCCTTAGAACCGCACATTGTTTCATATCCGTCAGGCAAAGACATAATGAAATCATGAATGTTAGCTTGTCGGCAAACTTCCTCGATCTGTGCATCTGTGACAGGTGTTGTGCTTCCAAGCTGAATATTGAACTTGATCGAGCCAGCATATAGAGTCGGTTCTTGCGAGACAAGCGAGATATTCTCGCGGTAAGCGTTGATGTTGAACTCGCTAATATCTTGACCGTCAAGCAAAATCACACCCGACATTGGAGTATAAAATTCCTCAATCAGACTGATGGTGGTTGACTTTCCGCATCCAGACGCACCTACCAGTGCAACATACTGACCCTGCTTGATGTTCAGGTTCAAGCCGCGAAGAACCGGCACCTCTGGCCGCGTTGGGTAACGGAAATGCACGTCGCGGAATTCAATATTGCCATTGACATTCTGGGGAACGGCGCCTTCTGACGACCACGAATCGACTTCCGGCTTGCGATCCAAAAGAACTTTGATGTTCTTTGATGCCTGAATAGCCTTACCCATGTCAGGAGCAAACGAAAACACGACACCGGCAGCCTCCGCACCAAAAATAATCGACAAGAAAACAAGGTAAAACTGGAACAAGTTGTACTCGCCAGTACTAAGAAGTAGGCCTCCGTACCAGGTCTGCAGAGCCATAATCCAGAACACATTACCCTGGCATAAGCCGTAGAAAAATGCCGACTTGACGCTCGATGGCCGGTTGCGCACGATCATCTCACTCAACGACGAGTGATAGGCTTCCCAAACATCAGACTCACGCGTCAATGCTGCAACAGTACGGATAGCACTCGTAGCCTCGCATGCATACGACGAGGTCCGTGCGTTTTCCTCTTTAACGCGAGCTTCGAAAGACGCCAAGAGGTAGAATCGGAAAAAACCGCAAAAAATCAAAACAGGTACACTCGACGACATAACAAGTCCAAGCTTCCAGGCAAAAGCAATAGAAATGACGGAAGATAAAAACACCGTCATAATCGCATCAATAATCTTTCCGAGCGTGATGCCACCAAGACCCTCGACAGACTGTGCGTCACGAGAGAGAGTTCCGGTTAGCGACCCAACAGTATTATCATCGCTATCGAAGAAGGCAACGTCTTGTCTAAGCATCTGGCGGAAGGACATATAACGGATTCGGCGCACAAGCTTCGCCGATGAGTAGCCAAGGGAAGCACCAGATACAGTGTTAGCAATGCCGAGAACGCAGGCCATCATGAACTGGAAGCCAGCATTTCGCTGAACTATATATCTAAGCTCCGTCCAATCGTAAATAGTAGCGATGGCCTGCATTTGAGCACCCCACACCAAACCGAGTGCTGGATAACCCAAACCGTTCACAAAGCAAGCAATAACACCAATGATATTGTAAGAAAGCTCGGGACGAGAAAGATCGTAAATGAAACGGAAGGATTCCCAGACAGAAGGCTCAGCTTGTGCTTCTTCATCCATAGCAGTATACGGAGCCGTGGAAAGCCCACCAATCGACTTTCCAGTCTTGGTACGAGCGAGAGCAAGACTATTAGTTTGATAGGCCTTAAGTTCAATTCCCTTCTCGTCGTCATCAACCATTTCAGCCGCCTTCTCTTCGTCTTGAATCTTTTGCTTTTCCTTTTCCTTCAATGATTCGATCTGTTGGGCCTTGACAAGGTCACAATATTCACCTTCCTTAGCAAGTAATTCATTGTGCGTGCCCATTTCTAGAATCTGACCACGCCTCATGACAACGATGCAGTCTGCGTCCTTGATCGTCGACAGTCTGTGTGCAATGACAATCGTAGTACGGTTCTTAGCAGCGCGATCCAAAGCCTCCTGCACAATGCCTTCAGACTTTGTGTCAAGTGCCGAGGTTGCTTCGTCTAGAAGGAGAATCTTCGGATTCGAAACAATAGCCCGAGCAATGGCGATACGCTGCTTCTGGCCGCCAGACATGAGAAATCCACGCTCACCAACATTCGTGTCAAGCCCTTCAGGGAGTTTTTCGATAAAAGTCAACGCATTGGCCTGTACGCATGCTTCGACAATCAAGGCGTGCTTCTCTTCACGAGAAGCAAATTCATACTCGGTACCAATCAAACCATAGGCGATGTTATCAAAAATGGAGCAAGCAAAGAGCGTAGGCTCCTGAGAAACAAGCGCAATTTTTTGTCTGAGCCATCGAAGATTGAGAGAATTGATGTTATGGCCATCAAGAAAGACCTCGCCCGCAAGAGGACTGTAAAAACGCTCGATCAAACCAACAATGGTCGACTTGCCCGAACCAGAAGCGCCAACAAGAGCCACGGTCTTGCCAGCAGGGATTGTGAGGTTGAAGTCACTCAAGATAGTCACGTTTGGTCGAGACGGGTAAATGAATTTGACGTTTTTCAAAACAATTTCTCCAGACACGTTCTCAAGCTTCTCGCCGGTCTCAACAGATGAGTCAATCGCAGAAACACGGTCAATAGTTGCAAAGATCTTTGTTCCAGCAGCAATACCACTGGTGACCGTCGACAAGTACGGCGAGATAATGGCGAAGGCATATGCACCTTGGAACACGGCAAAAACCATCTACAAGTGCGTCAATATCAAGCAAGCAAAAAAGACATCAAGGGCAGACTCACAGTAATGATGGTACCGGCAGCGAAACGACCTTCGGTATAAAATCTGATGCCTTGCCAGAACGACATAGCATCCGTGGACCACGAGCACAGAAACATAGAACCATTCATCAAGCCAACCGCGATACCGGCCCAGACGCCCCAATACTCGCTGAGCTTGAGGAAATTATCATACGAGGCCGCCATGACGTCCTGGACTCCAAAGGCTTGCACGTTTCGAACGCTCGAAATAACTTCTTCCGCCAAGGTACCACCGACGGAGTAACCATCTTGCGCCTTCTGGTTGTATTTCACCATATATACGGAAGCAACTCCAGTAGAAAGAATGATAGCGACAAGAAGCGAACTCATGATGAAGGCCAGAATATAGTCTTGGCTAAATGCAACCACGATAGCAGCCAAAAAAGTAGTCGTATTCGCCAGAATGAAAGCAATCTTTTCAGATATCGCCTCCTGCACGAGCACAGTATCGGCAGTGATTCGCGAGGTAATCTCGCCAGAACCAAGTCTGTCAAAGTATCCGATATTCTGCTTCAACGTTGCCGCCAGGTAGTGCTCACGAATGCGAGCAGAGAGTACTTCACCACGGTCAATAAAAATGAAAGTTTTGAGAGTCGAAAAGACAATATCAGCAATTCCAATGTAAACTAGATACAGTGCGAGTCGGCTTATAATGCGCATGAACTCGTCCCTCGAGATAGACGGCTGTGAGTCATAGTACATAGAATCATAAGTCCCAGAGGTTTCGTTGTAATACGTCCCATTATGGTAAGTCGAATTATAAGCGTATTCGGTGGAATTAGAGTATGATGATGCGTAGGGGTTGTAGCCAGTGAATGTATTGGTGACTGAACCAAACAACAGCGCCATCAGAGGTTTCAGAACGCCCTCTAAAACAGCGCTGAGAACACCGATGATTAGAATAATACGATCGTTCTTATTTGCATATCGATAAAGTGTGAAGTACGAGGCATCCTTAGGCAAAACCTCAACTTGATCGCGAAGAATCTTTGCCTCATGTTCTGGTAGACCAGCAAACTCGTCAACAGGCTCGATAGTCGAGTAAGACTTCGTCGACGGTGTCTTGCGGAAGCGAAAGGCGCCCAAAAGAGACGATGCCTTTCCGGACGATTCGCTAGAAGTAGAGCTTTCCGCGATGTCAGACGCATTATCTGACCGCAACGGCGTCTTCTCGGACTCCTCTCGGCTAGCCATCTTTCTGTGAAACTGTTAGTCCGGCACTCGAACTTGACAAAACCATAGCAACATACAGCAGACGTGATAGGCCAAAGAAAAGCTTGAGAAGTAAGATATATAACGAAAAAGACAACAAAAGAGAAAGACGGAGAAGAGAGGAGAGAAGGAATACTTGACTGCAGACTCAAACCAAGCCCGCTTATCGCTATCAGAGGGCGTGCCCTTCGTAAAGCGAAGCGACTCAGAGAAAACGAGTTCACACGAGCCACTAAACCAGCCATGCCAAAAAGTGCTTGTTTTTCCAGGCAAGCTCGGGCGGTTTAGCGCCAGCTAAGAGCATTTCTTAAAGCTCCAGCCACGCTTTTTCAACTGGTTTGTAAAAAATGGCGCATGCACAATCGTTCAAATATTAAAACATGTCAACCAGCTAGTCCCAACGTGGTAGTATGATCCCGTCCATTCGCGGTCGGTGTCGACATGAGCTGGTCAAGTGCGTTTTGGGTTTGAGATTGTATATGACAGGACGGCAAATATGTGGAGAAAATCAATCTCGCAAGAGTTCGCAAAAGCCCATTTTTGCCCTTGACTTGATGTCGTTATTGGCCGTTGAGTGCAAAATTTCCTATGTATGTAATTATGATTACGCGCTGGTGGTCGAGATATTTTGGCGTCACCTTCTGGTGTCTCGTGGCGCATCACGTCAAACAAAAAAGTTCGATTCGATGACTCGCGCATCGTACTCGTGTTCGCGAGCCAAAAGGTTTCGTAAGTTCTTTACTCTCCTTGTCCCCACATACTACTGGCATGACTTCTCCCGTCAAGCGAGACCGGAACTCTCTACGATATGGTTATTCCTGTACGCTGCATGCTTATATGCACTGAGCATGTGCCAGAATAAACTCGACGACCACTCAGCTGTCTGGGTTTCTACAGTCAATATACACACGCGTCGACTGGTTGGATCTCTTGCTTGTACTCTAGGTGAGCTTCCGACTCAGAACCTGCTTCCGTTCAATATATTTTGCGTCTTGGCTCTGGAGAATGCAGGGGTCTCTAAAAGCAAACTTGTTTCAAAAATTGTATGATGAAAACTGGTTCCTTTAAGACAACTGCAATTCCATGCGGAGAGAAAAAAGGCACCTAACTTCAAAAGACAATTCCTTCTGCAATGCCTATGGCATGACCGACGTTTCTGGAAATCGAACGGATTTTTGACCCAATTTCGCGCATAGACGAATAGAATTATTTTAACTATTTGGCTCGGAGTGTACAAATGACGAACCACCTCACTTTTGAGAATATATGTCGCATCGGGTTTGGTCTTTGAAAATCTCTAACTTATTTGATACTGATTCGCTCTTCTGCTGACTACTGACGATGAGGCAGGAAACCGCTTAGACTCTCAAGGAAGTTCCAATGCTCTCCTAATAACTTTCTGATATAACTCGAGATTCTAATTTTGAGAGCTATTTTAGGTGAGGATGGACTCAGGTTGGGCCGTGAATATCTGGCTTTTTATTCGTTATTTAGAAAACCGTCCATATGCAGATTTATCATACATGCCTTGTTGGGACTAATAAAGCTTGAAGACTAAGGCATTCGGTTAATTTGTCATATAACTCAGTGTCTTCCTATACAATGCTTGCTCGTTTTCGAAAAAAAAAATTTAAATCGGAAAGAAAACAAGTGTTATTATCTGTTGAACCTGCTTAACGGTATAAGAAATCTGAAACATCAGTGAGTCAGTTGGGCACAGCACACGAGGTTCGCCATCTTTTATGTCTGGTCGATTATATACTCAGCGATACTTGTTGAGTGCGGTAACGTCTTAGGTATGTCAGTCGAGGTCTGATCCGTCTCCTGTATTCCATTTCGTGAGGTCTAGCTAAATGTGACCCTTGGCTTGTGTGCTAGATTTTGCGTGCAATAGCGTGTTTAGATGAAGTTTTATCACCCTACATACCGTTACACTGAATATTAATAGAAACTATTGAAACTTACTATGGCGCTGGTTGTTAGTTAGCTATATACTTCTCTCATATCACGGTGATATAGGGGATTGGTAACGAGTTGAACGTTCTGACAATAATAACGGCGCGACGGCGCGACGTAAAATCTAAAGCACGATCCATTATTGGACAGTAAAGTGCGGCAATGCTCATTGGTGATAACCAGGAACAAGTCATTTCGATAAGTCTAAACAAGGCCATCCTAATAATGGTGGTCGTGGGAAGGAGAGCTTGAAGCATCATGTGACAGATGACGTTCTAGAAGGCTGGAATGGTCCTAGGAAAGTTGGAACAGGTTAGTGTTTGCGTTTTCAAAGTGGCAATGTATAATCTGGTGTCCCAATCACGACGTGCATCACACAAGGGACGGTTCCCGACTCCGTGTATCTATCCCCTGACTATAGTAAGTATCCTGGACCTGAAAATGATTCCTCGTCTTTTTGGGCCGTCACGGGCGCATTCATTCACACACCAGCCACCGTCTCGCTGTCGCCAAACAACCCCACCTAAAAGATTCCACCATCGTGTACTGCCGTCCTCAGTGGTTCTTGCTTTTAGTCCGACATCCTGCGCGATACCATCCCTCACAGGGCTTGCTTTCTTTGGTGTTGACCGCTGAGAGTGAATTGTTCCATGTCCTTTTACTCCGCTGCTGGCACCACCGGGTCCGGGTCGCCGTCATTCGTGTTCCCACACAGTAGAAATGTCGTTGTTATGAACAACAAGGCTTCTTCTTCCAATCCGTCGTTTTCGTCAGTTTCTGCTGCAGACACACATGCCAGTGCAAGTCCCGAGAATGCCGATGGAATACATTCGCTCGATGCTGCGCTGTCCGGAATCAAAGACATTTCGCTCGATATTCCGACCGACCCGCTATCACCGTCGCCATCATTTACGTCGCCGTCAACTCCAAATTCTAAAACGCCGTCTCTTTCGGTGTATTCCTCTGGCACCGCATCTGATTATTCTGAGCGCCCATCACTCGATTCAGAAGCACCCTCTATCGACACACTTGTCCCTGCAGATGCGATCACGTCTCCAGTGAAGTCGTCCTCTTCCACCGACTTGGTCATTTCAGAAACCGGCATGGATACTATTTATCAAGGCAAGAAGACTATCGAGTGGTTCATTATTTTAGAGGACATGGGTCAAGGTGCCTACGGGCAAGTCAAACTTGCACAATACAAGCCGCCACGCCATGAGGTTGGTATACGATCAGTATGTGTCAGTACATGAATAAACATCTAAAATCGTACTAACTTGGGCTGTTTTAGAAGGTGGTCCTTAAATATGTCACCAAAAAGCGCATTCTCGTCGAGACTTGGATCCGCGATCGGAATCTTGGGACTATTCCTGTCGAGATCCACGTGCTCAAATATCTTCAAAGCTATCCTCACCGTAATGTTGTCGACATGCTGGATTTTTTCGAAGATGAAATCAACTACTATATTGAAATGGCCCCCCATGGCATTCCAGGGATGGATTTGTTTGATTACATCGAACTGCGGACAAACATGGACGAAGCGGAGTGTCGGAGTATATTCTTTCAAGTCGCAAGCGCCGTATCTCATTTGCACAAAGTTGGAGTAGTTCATCGCGACATAAAGGATGAGAACATCATTTTGGACGGCGATGGAAATATAAAACTCATAGATTTTGGAAGTGCGGCATACGTCAAGAATGGGCCATTCTCTGTATTCGTCGGAACAATAGGTAAGCTAACTGCTAGTGTATAGTGATGACGTGCTAAAAACTTACACGGTAAACTAGATTACGCGGCACCTGAAGTTCTACGAGGTCAGCTCTACAATGGTACAGAGCAGGACGTATGGGCAGCCGGCATTCTATTGTATACTATCATATACAAGGAGAATCCGTTTTATGATGCAACCGAGATTAGAAGTGCGGATCTTCGTATACCGTATACCATAAGCGAAGAAAGTGTTGTGCTAATAAAGCGTATGCTTAATCGAAATATTGGCACGCGACCTACGATGGAGGAAGTCCTCAATGACCCGTGGCTGAAAGGCTGCGAACCAGACGCAGCGTCCGGGGCTACGGAATGAGTGGCGGTCGTCAGGACAGTCAGGGTGCTGTTGTAGCGTTCTAATTGTACTTGTGATATTTGTCTTGCACCGGTATTGGTGTTGTCTTCGTGCTTTATGACTGTTTCTTTTATTCAGTATGGCGTTTTTTTATTTGATTTTTTCCATGGCGGTTTACAGAAGTTTTATTTCATTTTGGTATTATCATGTTGTGTTACTGAGCATTTATCAGTTGTATGAATCACTTGATGACAATTAAATCGGGCATGTATATATATTTTTAAGCTTTCCGTAAAACAGTGCGAAGAAGCACATCTTGTTTTTTTGTTTTGATGTTCTTTCCGACATTTGGAGTCTGATTATTTATGTATGCATTTTGGTTAGTTAAATAGAAAGTGATATTTTATCACAGAGTGATGTTCGTGCTTTGAGGAGCCCAGTTTGACTTCTTGTGGGAAACCCAAATTGGTACCTCACAAGCTCCACGTTGGATGAAGATATGAGTACGAAATAATATTTGACGTACTAGTTAGCTCTAATCACGTTTTACCAAATCATACTGTCACAAAGGTTCGCTCTGTTACTTTTTGACACAGCCGATATATTTGTACGGACTTTATCTTTGACAGTACACCCGTTCGGCTGTGAGTTTTCAATTGTCACGTTTCACAGGGCATCCACAAAGGCTACAGGCCTGCAAGTCCTCCAAGTCGTCCTTCTAAGGATTTCAGCCGCTACGTGGGCTACACAATAGTCTTCGACAATGAGTGCTGAAAAGGTAAACTGCTTGATTTATCAAACGTCTATCTAGAGGGTGGAGAATGAAACAAATGCTAATGACCTCTGAGTACCATGGCCACCAGGAAATGGTTCAGCTTGGTATGCTCCTTGTGCAGTCGACTCGATTATCGGAATTTGTCGCTGACAATGAAATCGACAGATGGACGAAATACTCCAGCAGCTACGTTTTTGAAATCCACAGTGCGCCACCAGCAACAAAGTCAAGGCTATCGGTAGGTCGTCACATAGCATACTTCAAAATGACAGGTGCTCGTGACATACTAACTGAGGTTGCATTATACAGGCCATTGTTATTTAGCGGAGACGACTCTAAAACGTTTGGGTCTGGATATTCGCACGCGGATATTTTACTGTAGGTTTGTATTTCGAGTTGCGTCAGCGAGCAAGACACTTATCTTTTGGTTACAGTGCAAATGCAAAGTCAAAAGGTGCATTTGCGTCAACGGACCTTCATGCTCACTCAAGAAGTGATCGAAAGCCGACGTATACCGATTTAGATGACGATTGGGATGCAAATCTCGATTCGGACGCGATATCGCTTGGCATCAAGTCATCCACAGCATCTCCGCCACTCCCATCGACTGCCCAATTTTCTTCGTCTTCTTCTACAGTTTCAAATCATGCTACAGCATTCACTCCATACTCCTTACCCGACCTTTCGCATAATAATGACTTATACCCTACGGCGCGACTCTCGACTCCGACAGTTGGAGCTGCACTGAAAGCACAGTACGAGCTTGTTCTTCATGATCCCGCAAACTCTTTGCACATGATATACCATCCCGACCCGGGAACTGCTGACATGGCAACTACAGCGGAGATTGAAACCATGAATGCCCGCATTACTCGGATAAACAAATTTAAACGTGTTTTGCAGGCGTCGAACGTTGACATCGCAGCACTGCGGAATCTGGCATGGAATGGTGTTCCAGAGGAGCTGAGACCAATGGCGTGGCAACTTATGCTGGGATATCTTCCGACAAATGCCGACAGGAGGGTATCGACCTTGGCGAGAAAACGTAAGGAATACAGTGACGGCGTCCACCAGGCCTTTGGCGGCGCTAGTGTTTTGAACAATCGGAATGACAGCACTGCAGGAGGTGTCAATGCAGTGGGAAATGCGCCAGGAGTTGATCATTCTGTCTGGCATCAAATTAGCATCGACGTACCGCGAACGAATCCTCATTTGAAACTGTATAGCTTTGAGGCAACGCAGAGGGCCCTCGAGCGGATATTATACGTATGGGCTATTCGACATCCTGCCAGTGGATACGTGCAAGGCATAAATGATCTTGTGACTCCATTTTTCCAAGTATTCTTATCAGCATACGTAAACGCAAATGTTGAGTCTTATGATCCCGGTATGCTTCCCAGAGAAGTTTTGGACGTTGTCGAGGCGGATACGTTTTGGTGTCTTACGAAGCTTCTGGATGGCATACAGGATAATTATATCTCTGCGCAACCAGGAATTCAGCGACAAGTCAGTGCATTGAAGGATCTGACTCAGCGAATTGATTCCAGTCTAGTACGACATTTGCAGAAGGAGAACGTGGAGTTCATCCAGTTCAGTTTCCGGTGGATGAACTGTTTACTAATGCGAGAAGTAAGTGTTAAACACACTATTCGAATGTGGGATACGTATATGGCCGAGGGTCCCACAGGATTTTCAGAATTTCATTTGTACGTTTGCGCGGCATTTCTCGTAAAATGGTCGTCACAGATTCAGAGAATGGACTTTCAGGAGATCATGATGTTTTTACAGAGTTTACCTACCCAGGACTGGACTGAGAAGGACATTGAGCTACTTCTAAGTGAAGCGTACATGTGGCAGTCATTATTTAAAAATGCGAGTGCGCATCTGCGATCAGGTATCACTGCAAGTGGAGATCGTGTTTGAAAGTAAGAATTGGGCTTGAGGAGTGGTCGTCAGGACATTGGGATGTTCACTGCATGCAATACTTCGAATCCATTCTTGTGTCAATTTTTAATAGCACGTATAATTTTGGTATTTAGTTCTTGCTGTGTTCCACGTATTGTATGTCGTATGTACTGTACTTATTGTTTGGATCGAGGAGGAGTAGAACTGCAGAAGTATGCTCTTAAGGTGCACCGGATCTTGTCATTTTATATGGAAATTGGTCATCTTTATATTTAAAATTGTGAAGACATTCTATATATTTACAGAGTTGTGTACGTACTGTACTGTATATACTTACAAAAAGTCGGATCCTCCATACTCTAAAGTCGCGGAATCGCCCGGTGAGTTGTACTCAGTATGCCAATAGCTCTCGCTCGCCGAATTGCTTTTGCCACGCGTCTATGGTTCTTCGCTCTCGTGTTTGTCACACTACGAGAATAAATATTGCCCAGAGAAGACACATAATCACTCAACGTGACAGCATCTGAATAGAGTTCGAGTGGGTCCTTGATGCCAGCGATGTCGAATTTGTCCATAGAAGACCATGATGAGGAAGGCCGCGCAGGCTGGTAATATGGAGGGCGCGACAGTTCGACTGGGCTGTAGACCATTCCCATGGGGAGTTTGGCTGGGGGGATCACTACCTCGTCACCAATCTTGGAGATTTCGGCCGCGTCGCGGGTGTCTTCGGGAGTAGCGTACGGAGACAAAGTGGCGCGCGCTGATGGCTTCCTACTTGACTTATTATCCCGAAGACGAATAAAGGATGCTGCGACTGCATCTTCGACTTGGCGCTGGCTTTCAATTTCTTTGTTCCAATTGCGACGACGACGTTGAGGGGCCATGACTTCGCTGGCCATACTGCCTAGTTGGGCTAAGATCTCCTCGCGACCAGATAAAGCTTTAGATGTAATGAAGCAACAATGTAAGTTCGACGACCACAAAACCAAATTGCAAATCGAACCAGAAAGCACTTACGCCGTCGTTTATTGTCATGGTCCGCTTCATCCTCCAGCCGAGCAGACGAGGACTGGAAAGTTCTCCTGGACGTCATGGGCAGCCGTGGAATAACCACAAGCCGACTAGTAAACGTCCAACTGACGGGCTTCCGTAAACAGGACATTTATTCTGTTTCAGGCGCTTCTGCTGTTCGTAGTAATAGAAAACTGATTGGCTGTGAGAATTGAGATTGTCGCTTTGCGTACCTCTGCGGAAGTAGTTTCTTGACGGGAAGAAAATTGGGTTCAGGCGTCCACTGGATCACCGAAACAACGTAATGGGATATCGCTATAGCAGATTCTTGCACATTATAAAAATCTGTTGATGGAAAGAATTACATAACAAAACTATTTCTCTATTCGACTCCACCCTTTATACTATTATTGTACAAAATAATTCAACAAGCTTGCAACATTATTCACTCCAGTAGACTAGCAACGACCCGATCGTGCCCTTCAGCAAGGGCATACTCTGCTGCCTCTTTACCAAACCTATCGCGCGCATGCTTATCCGCGCCCTTCGAAAGCAAATACTTTACAATACCCTCCCGTCCACTCACAGCCGCATAGAACAGTGCTGTCCACCATTTGTCATTATCTCGCGCCTGCAGTAACTCGTCCAGCGAGACCACCTGTTGGAGATCCGCATCTGCTCCCGTAGTGATGCGCCAAACAGCTTCTTCGTCACCCACAAAACATGCGTCGAAAAGGGCATCTCGTCGGGCAAAGAGAGGATTTTGCTTGTCAGCTCGTGTGTCTTCGAGTGCTGGCCGAATATCGTAGCCGGTTGTGATGCCGCCGTCGTCGCGCACCGTGGTAAGTAGTTCCTGCTCAGGATCGATGATCTGGATACCACACGCGGGACAAAACGTCACCGGCGCCTTGTGCTCAAGAAAACAGCTCCAATGAAAATGATGCCCGGCGGGGCAAGCGTCGAGTACAACGTCGTCGGGAGCGAACTGTGAAGTGGTCGAGGAAGACAATTCGACTGCAGCAACTGGTTCTACTGTGTTATCATTTTCGAGCATTTTCTCGTCATCCTCCTCGCCCTCGGACGATGGAGCAAACGGGGTCCATATTGACTCGTTACATAACACGCATCGAGTGTCATCAGGTGGTTGAATGGCTGTCATGTCCGTCAAATTGCAACATTCAAGTTGCAAGCCATGCTGCGGCTCTAAATTCCTGGCAGGTAAATTACAGTGCAGTAGACAATTGGCTAGCTTCTATATTTCGTAACATAAAATACTCATACAAAATCTCACTCATATATCATATCTTCCTCACGTCATGTTATTTCAGAGAACTTCCATCGTCCAAAATCATATCTACCGTATTTCGTAGCATCGCTGTACCATACAAAGTTCACTGAATCCAAACCAACAATGTTCCCATTGAAAAATGCGCCAGTCGCGGGGGTAAATGAGCGCAAAATAATCTTGATCAAATTTGCGAATGCTCCCTGTAAGTTGCTTATGTAGTGCAGAGGCAAGCGAAGAACTTCTGCCACATTCTAGCCAAAAAAAAAACAGAAGGCCCGTCCCGGACCAAAATAAATGCTCCACGGTAAGTTTCAAATGAATGAAAGAAAACGGAATTAAAAGGAGCGTGTGGCGCCGCGTCGGTCAGCGGTCGACGTCGGGTATAGCCAAAGGAGCGTAAGCTGTCGCGACAGTAATAATCCTAACGAAGTTGGGCTTCGATCTCGCATACCTTCGTATGCATTCGCCGCCCGTATCATAAACTAATTCATAAAATAACACATAGACCACCTTTCTTCTTTTTGTTGCGCTTATTAGCGGCCGATATTGCGCCGCTGTTCTTCCCGCTGCTGCTGCGTTTTGAAGCGGCCTTATCCGCGCTGAAGGTGTGTGACAGCGATAATTTCTCCGACAAATTGCGCGAGTGAAAACTGGAAAACGGAGGAGACGCAGTTCCGTGTGAAACAGTAGAAGAGACAGATGACGTCTTTCCAGATACGACTTCAGTCGTTGAAGAATCGGCGATATCCGCCGCAGCAAGCGCAGCCGAATCGCGGCGCTGAATCTGGCGCACAAGATCAACAAATACGTCCGAGACATGTGTGCCAGATCGCGCTGAGGTCTCGTAGAACGACGTCGTGCCCCACATGTGCGCAAGCTGCTTTGCTTCCTGAAAGGAAACAGTCCGCGCCTGAGCAATGTCGCTCTTGTTGCCGACTAGCACAAATGGCACATTCGCGTTGTCTTTAATGCTCACAACTTGTTCATACAGCTTGACAAGCTCTAGGAAGCTTGCACGGTCAGTGATAGAATACACTAATAAAAATCCCTGACCATTCTTGATATACAGTTCGCGCATAGCGGTGAACTGTTCGACCCCAGCAGTATCAAGTATCTCCAGAGCACATGGTCGCGAGTCGACGTCGATTTGTCGCCGATAACTGTCCTCTATTGTTGGGTCATAAGAATCGAGGAAAATGCCTTGGGCGAACTGGACAGTCAAGGCTGATTTGCCCACCCCGCCTGCACCCAGAACAACAATGTTGTATTCTAATTTGCCCTCGGCACCGGTCAGAAACAAAGCCCTTCAGGAACATATCAAAGCTTCACATACCACGAAGAGACATTATGCTCGGTCAACGGCACCGAAGACAAAAAGAATGAATAGGATTTATTGAAATGTTGCCTGTAGAACGAGAGGGTAGATAGAACACAAGTGAAAAAAGAAGGAAAAGAGAGTCTTCGGTCACAGCTTCTCTGCGTGTATCGTGAAAATATTGTTGTGAAATCAAAATGGTGACCGTTTTCGGCGTCACCAAAACAAGCAAGCCGCACGCTTGCCGACCCCTTCCGTTCCCTGCGCACGGACGTTTCTACGACACCACACAAATTGACGCGTCTCTCACGCGTTTTGGATGAGCCCTTACGCGCTAAGACGCGGTGCGCGCCTTCACTCAATGCAAGGGGACGATGTCGACCTTCGCACCGCCATCACAATCCCACGACACCTCATCAACCAATAAAATCCTGCCATTTTATTTTGCAGGGATCTTTTTTTTGCGCCGCAATTCAAAATCTCAAAGCTGATTAATTCTGTTATCCTCTCATACGTCCAATCTGGAGCAATGGGCATTTGTGAATTATTGCGAAAAGAAGGCTGCAATATTAATTCGAGTCCGTTGTATCTCAGCCAGAAACATGCGTGTCCAACTCACAGCTCGCACGCTCCGGTCAAGAACAAATATATGGTCAGTCGCTTCTTAACACTGGTATATTACGGTCTAACGACTTCTCAAAAAATGATTGCAGAACATGATATATAATTCAAGAGCCAACAACGCCTTTCTAAGTGAATGGTTCACTCATTCAACGCGTGAACGAAGATATACAGCTGACGTTCTGCGCCTAGAATTTGATTGCTGCACATCTCATTCTTGATTACCATAATACATATCATACTAAATGTTCGAGATAATTTTGTTGATACCAGATATGTATGACGACAGCCTTCAAAAGACACCGTGATAGGCATTACGCGACGGACTAGCCAACAAACATACCGCCTGCCCATCATCATGAAATATAAAATAAAATACATTTTTACAGTCTATTACGCTCTAATGCAACAAAATGATATCACGTGTCTTTCTCCAACGCTTGTAGTTTCACCAGCTCATAATACCGACCCCGCTTCGCCAACAGCTCTTGGTGTGTACCACTCTCACAAACAACGCCGCTATCAAAGACGTAGATTACGTCTGCTCGCTGGATACTGCTTAATCTGTGCGCCACGGCAATGGTTGTCCGGCCCGCTGCTGCTGCATCTAAAGCAGCCTGAACAACCTTCTCTGATTCGTTGTCCAGAGCAGATGTGGCTTCATCCAGCAACAAAATCTTCGGATCACGGATCAATGCACGCGCAATCGCCACTCGCTGCTTCTGTCCGCCGGACAGAAGCGCTCCTTTAGACCCACAAAGCGTTTCATATCCATCAGGTAAAGACATGATGAAATCGTGGATATTCGCCTTCTTGCATGCCTCCACAATCTGGTCTTCCGTAACTGGCTCCAGCGCGCCAAGCTCTATGTTTTCTCTGATCGAGCCAGAATATAACACTGGCTCTTGTTGCACCATCGCAATGTGACTTCTGTACGCGTTCACGTTCAAAGTCGAAACGTCCTTACCGTCAAGTAATACCTTGCCCGCCAACGGCCGGTAGAACGACTCAAGCAATCCGATGGTTGTAGACTTTCCGCAACCGGACGAGCCAACGAGCGCGACATACTGGCCCTTGTTCACCTTCAGGTTCAGCCCTCTTAGTACGGGCACTTGCATTCTTGTTGGGTATCGGAAATGAACGTTCTGGAATTCAATATTTCCCTGTACATCCTCGGGAACTTCACCTTCTTTGGACCAAACGTCAATCACCGGTTCCAAATCATACAGCGCCTTTACGTTTACGGTCGCCTGATAGGCTTTGCCCATGTCCGGAGAAAATGCAAAAATAATACCCGCAGACTGAGAACCATATATGACCGACATGAATGTCACGAAAAACTGGAAGAGGCTGTACTGGCCGTTCTTGATATATAGCGAGCCAAACCAGAATGCTAAAGCCATGATAAAATAAATGGTACCTTGCGCAACACCATACCAGAATGCAGAGATATTGCTCTGACGGCGAGATTTACGAAACTGGATTTCCATGGTTTCGTGATAGCTGTTCATGACGTCACTCTCTCTAGTTAACGAGACAACGGTCTTAATAGCAGACGTAGCCTCGCACGCATATGTGGCTGAAACCTGATGCGCTTTCTTTGCGTCCTCCTGGAACTTCGTCAAAACCCAGAAACGGTAAAATCCGGCGCCAATAAGAATAGGCGAGCAGGCACCACACACAAGCGCAAGTTGCCACGCGACGATCAAAGATAAAATCAAACCGGCAACTAGAATCACAATTGAGTTCAAGATACGACCAAACGTAGAACCAGTCAAGCCGTCGACCGCTTGCGCATCACTCGCGAGCGTATTCGTCAACGCGCCTGTGGTGTTTTCCTCCTTGTCGAAAAAGGAAATATCTTGACGCATGATTTGCTGAAAGGTACCAATTCGGATACGACGAACGAGTTTCTGACCAGCGTATGCGAGGAATCCCAGAGAGGCAATAGCAGAAACAAATTCAATCATTGCCAGCATGAAAAGTAGTCCGGCAAACAAATTAATCTCCCTCCTCATGCGGTCATAGTCAGGAAGATAGCTAAAGGCTTGAACGCAACGACCAAAGAAGATACCAAGCAACGGGTAACCCAGGCCTTGAACTGCAGCGAAGAAAATTCCGTACAAGTTAAGGTCTTTCTCGGGCTTGCTAAGTTTTGCAAGAAAATAAATGAGTTCCCATGCACTATATTTCCGACCAGATATTTCCGTCTCCTGGCCGAAAATACTGGAGCTAACAGTTTTGATTCTCGTGAGCATCGTCGCATGTGTTTTCGCCTTGGTCAATTCGTTCATCTGGACACCTTTTTCGTTCAATTCCAATTCAACGTCATCGTCATCAAGCTCTTGAGACAATTTTTCCTTCGCCTTTTCGTCCTCGGCCTCAAGAGTTTGAGCTTTAACAAGGTCATAGTACTGGCCTTTCTTATTGATTAGCTCATCATGTGTGCCCTCTTCAACAATTTCACCGCGGCGCATAACCACGATCTTATCGGCGTCCTTAATTGTCGACAAGCGGTGAGCAATGACTATAGTGGTTCGGTTCTTGGAAGCACGATCAAGCGCCTCCTGGACAACTCCTTCAGACTTGGTGTCAAGGGCCGAGGTGGCTTCGTCGAGCAGAAGGATTTGCGGATTTCCAACAATCGCGCGTGCAATTGCAATACGCTGCTTTTGGCCACCGGAAAGCAAGAATCCCCGCTCGCCTACATTCGTATCAAGGCCCTCCGGAAGAGTATCAATAAATACCATCGCGTTGGCCATCTTACATGCCTCGGTCACAAGTTTGCGCTTTTCAATCTCAGAAGCAAACTCGTGTTCTGTACCGATAAGTCCATATGCAACATTTTGGAAAATAGAACAGCCAAAAAGCGTCGGCTCTTGCGATACAAGAGCAATTTGCTGGCGGAGCCACCTGACGTTCAGCTCAGTAATATCGTGTCCATCAATCAAAACCTGTCCCGCAAGAGGAGAATAAAACCTCTCTAGTAGTCCGACAATCGTAGATTTTCCTGAACCGGAAGCACCGACCAAAGCGACCGTCTTTCCCGCAGGAACCTTAAGACTATAGTCAGGAAGTACTGTGACGCTAGGACGAGACGGATAAACGAAACGAATATTCTTCAACTCGATCTCGCCCTTGAGATTCTCGAGCTTTTTTCCAGTTGTAGAATAGGTATCAATGGCGGATTCGCGATCGATCGCCGTAAAGATCTTGTTGGCAGCAGCCATGCCGGTGGTGATGCTCCGGATATGCGGCGTAATGTTGGTGATGGCAAATGTACCCTCAACCATCGCACTAAGCACAGTGATAACTTGGCCGACAGTAATTTCGTTGCGCTCGAGAAAACGAGATCCTTGCCAAAATCCCAGTGCGTCATCACAATAAACGCCCAACCACATGATACCGCTGACAGTGCCAACGGCCATGCCGGCTTTCAAAGCCCAGTGCTCACTGGCAGCAAGAAATTGGTCGTACTTTTTTGCCAACCTGTCTTGCATTTGAAACGCATGCACGTTGCGGACAGACGACAAAACCTCTTCGGCAACCGATGAGCCAGCAGACGAACCATCAAGTGAGCGCTTAAAACATTTTGTCATATGACTAGTGGCAAATACGAAAGAAATCCCGATGCCCACGGCAATGGACATCATGATAAATGTTAATTTGTAGCTAAAGCTAAATCCGACCGCAAATGCCGTTACCATTGTAGTGAAGTTCTCCGTGATGTATCCCAACTTCTCGCTCATGCCTTCCTGAATGAGGATGGTATCAGACGAAATGCGAGTTGTGATTTCGCCCGAGCCAAGTTTGTCGAAGTAACCAATATTTTGTCGTAAAATAGCGGCGAGATAATTTTCTTTAACGCGTGCGGATAAAATTTCGCCTCGGTCGATAAATAGAAATGTAGCAGAGTACGACAAAAAGAAATCCGCAATACCAAGATAGACGAAAAATAAAGCCAAATAGTTCACTCGACGCTGAAATTCATCCGGCGAAATGTACCTGAATGTATCGTCAAAATCATTGTATGACCCCGTCTTGTTGTAATAAGACGTCGTATTGTGGAAGGACGTCTCATTATAGAAGGACGTCTCGTTGTACAAGGACGTGTTGTAGAATTGACTGTGAGGATATTCCTTCATACCGTATCTATCGCCAATAGTGTTACCATAGAACTTTTCGCGTGCTGGAACGACCCAAATACATACCCTTGAATATAGCTCGTGAATGTCTCGGTGATTGCACCAAACACTAAAGGAATAAAAGCCTTAACAGCGCCTTCCACCATTGCCAAAGCGAATGCCAAAATAGTGAGGAACTTGTCCATAGGAGTAGCATATCGATAAACAGAAAACAGGTTTGCCTTTACTGTAGGAACGGCAACTTGATCGCGCAGAATCTTCGCATCTGCTTCCGGCAGACTTGAAAACTCATCGCTGTGAACCGGGACATCAACTGCGCTTCCGCTGGATCGCGAGGACAGCAACGGCGACTTCTCTGTTTGTCCATCGTTGCGCGACGACGAGCTAAATGACCTGATAGACTTGCTGTCTCCGCTTTCACTTTTCCCGGAGTCCGTCATGACTGCGACGAAGCGAATTGCGGGTTTCGGCAAGTGACAAATGCTAACAGCTCGAAGCGGCGCGAGAAATGGAATATAAGGGCGGAATTAATTGGTCTGACAGTTCCCGGCGCCGCACGCGATAAGCTATCGTGAAATTTAAAGCCCCAGCGAACGTCTGGTCTTTCCTAAAATGGAATAATAGGTCATCACTTTTCGGAACGCGTTCTGTCTATATTCTGTATGCGCAGACTATTCCGGTTTAGTATAATAGCAGTGCAATATTAAAATTCTGAGTAATATAAGTCTCCTTAATCGCAGTTAATCGTGTGAACAAGATTGATATATCATTTGTATACCGGATTCAGCCGCGAGTCATAACGCTAAACTCAAAAAAGCTTAGCTCAACGAGTCAGCTGTCTGAACGACGCTTGCGGCGAATGCCAGATCAATCTCGGTGTAGATGAATCCGAGGAACGGTCATCGGCATCTAACGAGCATATTATGCAAAAATCATTTTTCCTGTCATTCGAGTGTCTCTATTGAATAAATATAGAAGTGAGGCTCGTAAGCAGATTGCGGAGGATCCAATTGCCGATGTTGAGATGCTTCTTTTCCCGATATTCGACCGGCTTGCTCTCTATCGATACTCGATTGACCCCAGCTCGGCAATTTGTATATGACATCTATATACTGTCGAATAGGGCATATACTATAGTGGAGTATGAAATATTTTCATTAGCCTTTCAGAGAAATCTAACAAGTACGTTGATCGATTCCCACACTTTAGCTTACTCTTAGTGAGAGTGCTCAATATTCCAGGATTTGGTCATAACCAAATACAACACCCAGCCGAGAGATCAACATATTGAGGCAGCGAGGTTGCTGGCTCAATTCTATTTCATTCTCGAAACCGAGATGGTCTCGCGAACTGCTCCCGTACTCCGCACATATGAGATTTGAAGCGAGCACTATTACAATAGAATATCCGCTTGCTTGAAGTTTACTTTATTTCCTCCCTTTTGGTTTGATCTCACTGCCGTCGCGGTTTCACGTTGTAGCAGGCAGATTATTTTTGGCATGGTTTTGGATTTGGTTCTTTCTGCTGTATCTTTCTCCCGATGACCTTAAATGGTAAGAAAATAACTGCCCTATTGGCTTTGCAGGTGTAAAACGATATTACTGTTAAATCACTTGACATGCGAGACTGCTCGGTTTTGGGAATAGGACGACCTTCAAAAAAAATCTGTTGTTTACTTTATGAGGTCTCGTCAGGCAGAATTGAAATTCGTGCGATACCCAGGAATATGACGAACGTGAGGTTACTTGGAAAGACAATGTACCACTGGCGATAATGTCTTCGCTGCGGGATTCGTTTGCCAAGATGCAAAATACAATGTACTATCCCGGTACAGTTGAGGATGCTGTAAACTTCCTGGACAGCCCATTTCTGCATGACACCGAGCACTGGATGTACGTTCGTGTTTCTCCAGAGCAATTTCAATTTCTCTACCAATATGCACATTTGATTGAAAATTATATGGCACGGCTACGATGCGCCTATGATGCGCAGTCTGGGATTGCTTTGTTTTTGTCAAAAGCGACGGAGTATGAGGAAGAGGTTCTATATTCCGAAATCGCAGCAAAAAGAGACACCTTGTTTCCGGGCTCTCCCGATATGAGTGCAGTCAATTTCCGATTCGAACCAATATTTTTTGCAAGCTTTACAACGCCAGTTAAGCAGGGCTCATTCGTGCCGCTTGTGAGAGTTCATGTTTTATCGGTGGATGAGACTACGGAGATCATTTTGCCACTGGCCGCTGGCGTGTATGAAGATTTACACGTTCCATTCTTTGAAAGCATCGTCGCCGGCATGACAGAATCCGAAATTAACTTAGCGAACGATAACATTCCAGTCAATTTTTTGTTTATGGTGAGGTACCGTCGCTTTCCCTTTAATCATCTAATCGGCAGCGATGTTTACGGTTGGCTGTAACAGATTCGTGGCTGGAGGATCATTGCACTTGGTCAGTTTTATTCTATCGTCTTTCCTCAAAAACTCTCGTGTATATTTTTTCAGCGTGAACATGTCCAGATATGAATAGTTTCTACGATAATGGCGATTGACACGTGAAGTTCTAATTGACTTTCTGTATTCGAAAAGATTCGCATGCATTAAAATGGGATAAAGAAGTGGGGATAATTGTTGTCTGGGGTTGGTTCTGATTGCAAGTGATAGCGTGCCCAAAATTATAAAATGATTTTCAATTACTATCCCTAACCCGAACGAATATCTTTCAAGAAAAAAGGGAAGTGCCTACGCCGAAGATTGGCGAGGTCTGTCATTCATCGAGAATACAAAACGATAGCCGTATTTTTATATCGTAAGATGCGGTAGCAAGAATATCTTGCGAATTTAACGGAAGGCATAAGGACCTATATTTTTTGTGGGCCACCCCGTCGACTGGTGACACTCTTTGACTTGAGTTATGGCCGAATCGACCTCATCGCAGGTCGTTGCGTCCGTGAAGGAAATTACATTCGGATCTGTAAGTAACGCCCTAGACGATATCTGAAACGAAATTGCTGCTAATGCTGTTGTCACAGCTGGCAGGAATTGCCGGAAAACTATTCGAGTACCCATTCGATACCGTCAAGGTTCGGCTACAGTCTCAACCAGACGGTGTTCCTTTGAAATTTACTGGCCCACTGGACTGTTTTCAACAAACATGGTCCAAAGAGGGAGTCCGAGGTTTTTTTAGAGTGCGTTTTTTTTTGGCTGCGATATGAGTGTGGATAGAGGGACCGTGTTGCTGACCTAGATACATCAAGGGAATATCGTCGCCACTGGTTGGCGCTGCAGCTGAGAATGCATCTCTTTTCATGAGCGTAAGTCGATGCGTATAATTTATGACTTTGTTTTCAGACTAATGAATACGCAGTATCGCATCTCGCAAAAAGCTATCCGCTCTGCATTTTACGAGGATCTGCCGACCGCCACAAATCTGCCCATGCATGCACTGTTGCTTTGCGGAGCTCTAAGCGGCTCGTTCACATCGTTCATACTCACGCCCATTGAGTTGATAAAATGCCAGATGCAGGTTCAAAATCTGACGTTGTACGACAACGCTTCAAGCCATGTCATCTCGGCAAATGCACAACGGGTCATGGCTCCTGTGCAAGCGTTGCATCAGCCTGCGGTTTTGCAACGTCGGTCCATGGCATCTATGGCCAAACAAAAGGTTCCCGGCGCCTTGGAATTAACAATGCAGGTTTACCGCGACCACGGGTTTGCTGGATTTTGGCGTGGCCAGCTTGGGACGTTATTTCGCGAGACCGGTGGGTCTGCAGCATGGTTCGGTGCATATGAGTACGTGAGCAAGACTCTCCGACAGCGACGGCTTTCGCGGGCGACGGAAAAGGGAGACGAGAATACGCTGTTCGAATCCATCATTTCGGGCGCTTCGGCTGGTATTTCGTATAACATTTCACTGTTTCCGGCGGATAGCATTAAGAGCCGGATGCAGACAGAGGCCATACTGTCGTCCGGACAAACTTCCGTTAACAAAGGATTCTGGAGAGTCGGGCTGGAGATGTATCGCGCTGGCGGGATTGCCGTGTTTTATCGCGGCTGTGGGATGACAGTGATGCGCTCGGCGCCATCTAGTGCGATTATATTTTTGACCTACGAGCATTTGAAAAAAGTTTGGGGCTAGGCGTACAAGTGTTCGGTAAATTTGTGAAATCTGTCTATTTTTCAAGTCATGGTAAGTGTATTGTGCATGTAGTTTGCGATTGTAATGGATTATTTAATTATCATCATCTAAAACTGAATAACAAATGGAAACAAAACTAAGCCAGGTTGATTCGAACAGTCTTGATCTGTGTGTAGTTACGCAGAGCTTCCTTGCCCATTTCTCTTCCGATTCCGGATTCTCCATATCCACCGAACGGCAGAGCCCAATGAATGGCGTTGTACGTGTTGACCCACACCGTGCCGGCACGGATGCGATTGGCAACCTCAATGGCGGTATTAA
Organism: Lipomyces sp. NRRL Y-27488; assembly: GCA_030556275.1. Taxonomy (NCBI): domain Eukaryota; kingdom Fungi; phylum Ascomycota; class Lipomycetes; order Lipomycetales; family Lipomycetaceae; genus Lipomyces; species Lipomyces sp. NRRL Y-27488. Next base: position 33,266 of record JAKTPS010000018.1, on the reverse strand, counting down.
GATTCGTCGTGTGCACGGCGGACGCAAGGCCATAAAGCGTGCCGTTGGCCTTCTGGATAACATCGTCGAGATCAGTGAATTTGGCGATTGCGCACACGGGACCGAAAATCTCCTCCTTCATAATCCGCATATCCTCCGTAACATCTGAAAAGATGGTGGGCTTGATGAAGTATCCGCTGGAACCAAGCCGCGAGCCGCCGGTGACAACCTTTGCGCCTTCCTCCTGGCCAATGTCGACATACTCGAGGATGCGTTCAAACTGTCGCTGGGAGACCTGTGCGCCTTGGAAAGTCGACTCGTCGAAAGGATCTCCGACAACATTTTGCTCCGCACGCTTCTTGAAGGCCGCCACGACCTTGTCGTAGACACCCTCTTGGACGTAGATACGCGAGCCCGCAGCGCACACCTGGCCGCCGTTGAAGAAAATGCCGAAGTTAACCCACTCGACAGCCTTCTCGATATCCGCGTCATTGAAAATAATATTTGGCGATTTGCCACCCAATTCCAGAGTGACCTTCTTCAGGTTGCTGTTGGCGGCGGCTCGCAAGATCGCGCGTCCGACCAGCGTGGAACCGGTGAACGCTAGCTTATGAATCAGCGGGTGAGAAGCCATGGCCGCGCCAGCCACGGGGCCGAATCCGGAAATGATGTTGAGAACACCGGGAGGAAATCCGGCCTCCTTAAGCAAGCTTGCAGCATAGAGAGTGCTCAAGGGGGTCTGCTCAGCGGACTTCAAAACAACCGTATTTCCGGTAGCGAGAGCAGGGCCAATCTTCCAGGAGAACATGACAATCGGGAAATTCCAAGGAACAATCTGGCCACAGACACCAATTGGCTCCTGCTTCGTGTAATTGAATGTCTCAGAGTCTGTTTCAATGACCTTGCCGTGCACCTTGTCCGCCCATCCAGCATAGTAGCGCAGGCAGCCGATAGCACCGCCAACATCCATCTTGGCGAAGGTGATGGCCTTTCCGGTGTCCAACGTCTCGATGGCCGCAATAATAGGAAGGTGCTCCTCCATAAGGTCTGCAAACTTGAACAACAGCCTGCCGCGATCCGCAGGCGACATGCGCGACCAAGGACCAGTCTCGAATGCCCGGGTGGCCGCGTCAACCGCGAGGTCGACATCGACTTCCTTCGCCTCGTAAACGGACGTGATCAGCTCCTCTGTTCTATATGATTATACAAAATAAATACACGACTCGCATTGCAAAAAAAAATAGCAAGACATGGCAAACATACGCAGGATTGATCACTTCAAATTTGGCTCCATCTTTCGACGGAACAAACTCATTGTTGATGAAAAGTCCGGTCGGTTGAAAGTACTCGGTACCGTTGGCGAGCTTGATTCGTTCAGAAGTCATTTTGATATGAATTGACTGGCACAATTATGATTGTTTCGAAAGCGAAAGAGATTCAAGCAGGTGATATATAACTTCCTATCAATGACTGCATGCCGGTCACCGCGAAGGGTCGCGCTTTAATATCCGTTTGATTCGAGGACCTTTGACCATGGTAAGCAGTTCCGCCTGCAAGAGCAGTGCGGAAGTAGCGCATCCGCGTGGCAGAAAACAAAATGACTCGGAGAGTCGTGTGGGTTCGTATGCGTTTAATCGGAAAGGTGGGGTAGGCCTGGGCGTTGCGGGGATGCAATTTCCGTTCCCAATATGGCGGGGTTCAGCAGCTTGCAAGGCCCAATTCCGCATGGCACTCTAATTTACGGGCTTATTAATATGACAGGACTATCAGATCAGTCATTCGACATCAGATCCCGAGGCTGCTACATACAAGAACGATTAATCATACAGTTCTGAGGATTTGTGCCGAAGGCACTTGATACTAATAAAATGCATTACAAACGTTGGCGCTTAGCGCCCCGCAGTTGAAAAATTACCTAACCAAATAATGAACCATGCATTTTATCATATTCACACACTCAAAAGCAATCAAACACGCTAATCAAATCGTTTATGCTCAATATTCCAAGCAGACCACCACAAGAACACAAGACCATACGAAAATAGTACAGTCAGTTAAAGATATGACTTTTGTACAAAAAATGTAAAGAATAAACAAATGAAACGGGTTCGGAGGTCTATCGTACAACAAAAATTTACACGCACTATCCACCAATATAATATACAAAACCATTAAAGAAAAAACCCTATATAAAAGCAATTAAAAAACATTGCGAATTCGTTCAATTCAAAAAACCTTTACAGCCCGACGAACCACAAAGACAAGGAATGCGCTCTTCTGAGTTCACCTCTCTTTCAAATTTATAGTCGTAGGTCAGCTCCTCATCTATGACGAAGAGGTTAGCATATCTTGCATAAAAATAATCAATCAGAAAAAGTAAACTCAAAACCATACTTGCTAGAATATCTCTCAAAGCGTATATGACAATCCTCTTTTGGCCCTCGACCTTAATGATCTTAGCCGTACAACTAGGCGTGCAGCAGTGATTTATGAATCGTGCGATGCCACCGCGTTTGGTCGCGTCCACCACCGTGCTTTCGTCGATCCTAAAAAGATAGCTGCTACCTATTCCGTTCTTCAAATATCGTCGCTCGCGCATGTCCGCAACAGGCTGCCGCACAACCTCCCCCACGTACTCGATGATCATGTCATTCGCAGCAATATTCTCCATAGCATACAGGCCCCAGTTATGAATTGCGGAACGGGCAAACCGCACAGGTTTCTTGCGCTTCTTCAACTGGTTGAAACGTAACACGTCGGCGCTGTCGGTCGTTGAGAACATTTGCTTCTGCAGATTGATGTCCGCCGCAAGTCGCCGATTGTTGATTCGATTGAGACGCGAGGAAGTATGGTCCTTTTCAGTTCCAGTTTCAGGCTGAGCGACCCCGCTGGTCCCACCAGCGCTTGACTGGTCTGTATCAGCGGAACCGCCAATGTCACCTGGAGTACCTGCTCGTGCTGCCACGTCGGTCGAATCACTGGTTCCATTGACATGGTCTGTCTCAGCATGTTTTTTCTTGCGTAGGCGCTTTCGATGCTCCAGGTACTCCGTCTTCTCCGTTTCCGGAATACGGTAGTACCCTTCAGTTCGAGCGCTGCCACTCTTGTTGATGCGGTCGTATTCATCGTCGTTCGGAAGGATTTTCTTGACAACGCCCTCTCGGACACCGTCCCAGAAGTTTGCTTTCGCTTCCTTCTGACGCCATGCCCAAAACTCCACATTGCCGAGAGTAGAATCCGGCTTGACATCTTGCAACGCTAGCTGCAAGAGCTTAAAATCCTCTGCGTCTGTAACGAGACTCTGAACGCCGTCCAAATCCAGCATCGTCTCATGGTCGATCTGCTCAACAACAAGCGTGGGCGTAGGTTCCCAGTACGAATAGTCGACCTGAACTGGTGACGGTGGAACACGAAGATCGAAGTCCTCGTCTTCCGACGGCGTCGGAAGTTGCTGGACTTCTTTATCGCCAAGAACAAACGCGGAGTCAATATCCATCTTTGATCTATCTTTCTCGGTCTCATCCTCCTCGTCAGACGTGAAATCGACTTCGAGTCCGCGTCTTTTGCGACCGCCCGATGCAGGCCCCTGTTTCTTTGTCTCGCGCTTCCGTTTCTTGACGGGCTTCTTGCGGTCCTTTTGTTTGACGATTCCTTCTTCCTTTACGGCATTCGCGGATTCTGCTTCGTCACCAGAAACAACAAATTCGCGACTACTGTCGTTGTCATCATCGTGACCGTCGCGCTGTCGAATTAACTCGCGTCGCTGTTCCAATGCTCGGAACTTCTTCACAAAGTCGTCGCCATCATCGCTCTCACCATCAGCCTGGTCACGAGCTTGCACGGTGGGACCCGGAGTCGCGTCGCTGTCCGAGTCTGTGTAATCCGCAGTGATCTTCCGAGCCAAACGCTTCTTTTGCTTCTTATCAGGAATTTGCTTCTCCGGTGCCGACTCTTTCGTGTCAAGCGTCTCATCGGCAGCCTCCTCTTCGTCATCTTCGTCATCACCTGAAAATGTATCATTAAGCTGATGATTCATCGGTCGCGCTGCTTCTGCTCTCTTTGCCTGGAGCTTGCGTTTGATAGACGAGATGGAGGAGGTCCCATTCGTAGTTCGCTTCTTGAACCGCATAAGCGAGAGCAATTTACCAGACATCTGTTGCACTTTCATTGGCTCCTCCATTTCAGTTTTCTCTCTAGCAACGGCCGACTGCTCTTTCAGTTTTGCTATTAGAGATAATGAAATCGGCTCGGGCTCGGGCTCGCGATATCTCTTTTCAAGAAGATCCAGTGCTGAAGGCGCATGACTGTCCTTATTCAGCTTGTCACGTAGCTCATCTCGTGGTTCTCGCATATCTCGCCCATCTCGTGTTCGACGATCTCTTTCGCCATCAGTGCGAGTGTCGACTGGTCGTGACGACGACTCTCGCCGAACATCGGCATCATCACGAGGTATATGCAACGCCATGAGCACGCGCCATCCCTGGAATAACTGGTCGTCCATGTTCCGAAATGCAGCCTTCGCTGAGTTGACCGTCTCGAAGACAGCGTAAAAGCCGGCGAGCTCACGTTGCTGAGGATGGTATCTGTGAAAGCTTTCTGACGACGACGGCTGATCATGGGTCGCGACATAAACTTTTCTGCAATCAAAGTCGCGCAAAAAGTGCCCGATGGAGGAAGAATGCACGCGAGACACTGGCACATACCGATCGGAAATAAAAATATACGGGCGCCTCCCAATCCGCGAGAATAAGTCAAGTTTGTGATACTTGTATTCGGTCCGTCGAGGCGCGTGTTGGTCGTCGTCAGAGCTATAATACCTCTCTCGTGCGTTATCATACGAAGCAGTAGCCGGTGAGCGAGACCTGGACCTGTACCTTGATGGCCGCGGCGATCTTGCCCTTGAGTTGTCTGACATAGAAGGCTGATATGCCGGCGGCTGTGGAATAGGTGCATGCTGCTCCTGTGCTCGTCTGTGCTCTTCGCGTTCACGCTCGAGCGCCCGGGCATAGTCTTCAACTTGTTTTGCGCATATCTGACCGTCTTCATCAAACACGACGGTGACCGTGTCCACGCCAACCTTGATTTTCCCTTCACTGGCATCCCGAATAGCGTGCTTGGCGGAATTGTGAGCGACAAGAAGATCCTTGTTATCCTTTTTAGACGAGGTAGATGCTCCGTCTCGAAAGCGGATCAGACACATGCCGAGCGACGCGCCGGTGACAGGGTTCTTCTGCATAACAAACCGCTCGATGTCACCGTATTCCTTGAATTGCAGTGCGATAGCCGAATCCATCGACAGTGGAGAAAATCCGGAAACGAGTACTTGCGAAGGCGGACGAGGGCCGACTGAATTAACGTCAAACGCGTACCGCAGTACTTGCAAAGACGATACGCATGGCTTTCGACGGACCTTGACGCTAAACGGATAGTCGAGTACAAGATTCCGCGGGTCCACGGCTCGGCCCGGCGCTTTTGCTTTGACGAGTTCCTTGTTGCGGTATATGGCAGACTTGCCACGAGACTTTGACTTGTCGAGCTCAGGATCGTATTCAACCTGGTACGACTTGCCGTGCAGGTCAAGAACGGAATTGAGTGGCTGGGGTGAACGTGGAGGAGAAGGCGGCACTGGGACGATTACGGCAACCGCGGGAGTAGGTAGAGCTGGAGGTACAGATGCAGGTGTGAATGCTGAGAGAGGCGCACATTCCATGGTATCCACGGAACGCAAAAAAGAGTCGCGATCAGAATCTGGAGGGGAGGAGTGAGAACTACCGCTGGAAACTGCGGAGGATGCAGATGACGAGCTTGACGATAAGGACGCGACTTTTGACGGAATAGTTGGATCGACGGGAGGACGCTCGGCGTCAATGGGTCTTTGTTTATGCTCAGAGTCTTCGCGTTCCCATTCCTCGTCGCGAGCGGACTCCTTCCGAGAGTCGCGACTTCGGTCATGCTCGCGACTTCGGTCGGGGCTTCGTCGCGTATCATTGTCATGCTCGCGGTTATAGTGTTCCCGGCGATCCGCTTCTCGATCTTCGCGAGCTTCGCGAGCGCCGCGGTCCTCGCGCTCGTCCCTGCGATCTCTACGCTCGTGGTCACGGTGGTCCCGGCGATGGTGGTGGTGATGGTGGTGGCTGTGGTGGGAGCGCTGTGAGAGTGATATCCTGTCGGGGAAAAAGGTGGCGAGGTCGGCCTTGCCGGACGAGCGTGGTTCACGTGCGCGGCGCGCTTCACCGGGACGCGGTGACGGCGGCGGCATTGCGGCGCAGTGAGCGCGGGACGGCAGGAGAGCAAGGTATTGTCGTGGACCGGGGAGCGCTGGACGGGGGGGAGAAGGGAGGAGGACGAGCGAGGGTTGTGGGGAAGCGAAGAGGCTGTCGGTGTATCGTCCATCGTCCCTGGTGTTTTTACCAACACTGTGATTTCCCAAGGCGGGCAGAACACAGCACGCGCGAGCCGCACATCCAGGCACGGCGAATTACCCGGCGCGAACGCCCCTAACAAATCTTTTTTCACTCGTCCAAATGTCGAATTCGATCGCAAATCACGACCACCTTCTCGCCAGCATTCCACCGTCCTGCCTTCCCTGACAATGGCCGAGCTCACATCGTCGCTTACGCAGCCAGCGTTTGCTCTTCTCGGCAGTCCGCCCGCGCACCTCAGCGGACTCGCTGCGTTCATCGACTTCCTCAACGGTTTCGAGGCCGAGGCCGAGTCCGAGGACGTGGCCGGCCCGCTCACGACGGAGGTCCTCGAGCTGCTTGGTCCCGAGAGCGAGGAGGAGGACGCCGCTGCCGCTGTTGAGCCCGAGAAGCTCGAGTCTGCAATCACGCTTGTTGTTGATGCGGCTGGCGTGCTTTCTGGCGCTCCCGTGCGAGACTTTGAGGCCCTGTACAACCTTCTCGTCTACGTCTCGGTTCTTTCCTCTAACGTGGCAACCCACGTCCCGACGCTGCTTGCGTCGCTCACCGCCGCGGCTACGAGCTCGCGGCCACACAGTTTAGCCGTCCTTACAGTCCTGTCGAATCTGTTCAACCTCCTCCCCGTTTCATCTCCTCTGCGCAAGTCGGTGTTCACCTCTCTTCTCTCCGTCTCTGTCAAGACTGGGCAGTCCTCTTTGTTGCTTCCGCAGCTGAAGCAGCTGTCGAAGTGGGTTGATGAGTGGAGTCTTGACTCGGCCGGCCACGTTGCGCTTCTTCTGAGCATCTCGTCCGAGCTCGAGAAGGTCAACCCAAAAGCGGCACTGCAGTACTTGCTGGAGGCGCACACGCTTGCCTCGTCGTCGTCCGTGGCGGTCTCCACGGAGTCTGCGTCCACTCTTGTCCTGTTGGCGCTGCGGGAAAAGTCTTTCTTGGACTACGAGGCTGTTCTGTCCGTGTCACCTGCCGTCGACGCGGACTTGCTGGCGCTGCTCAAGATCTTTGTGAACGACACATTGAAGGAGTTCAGGGAGTTCGCGGCCTCGCACGCCGGCTTCATTGAGGCGAACGACTTGAGCGCCGAGGCGCTCACAAACAAGATCAGACTGCTTACTCTGGCAAGTCTCGCGGCGTCGTCGACGAATCTGACGGTGTCGTATGCGGCCATTGCGTCCGCGCTGGAAATCGAGGACAGCGACATTGAGTTCTGGATCATCGACGTGATCCGCGCCGGTCTGCTGCAGGGCAAAATGTCACAGCTCGAGCAGAAGTTCTTTGTACACGGCGTGACGCCGCGGACGTTTGGCAAGCAAGAGTGGCAGGATATTGGGCGGCGGCTGGACGTGTGGAAGACGAGCCTGCGCGACATTGTCGGCGTGCTGCGGAACGTGCGCGTTTCTGTCGAGAACAAGGCCGGGCAGGTGAACGGGGAAAAGGAGCGGGTGGCAGCCGTGGAAGCGGTTGCGGTGTAATGATATACTAGACGGCGTGCTTTGTTGGACTAACTTATGCAGATATCAAATTGTAAGTATCATATATAGGCCAGCAACAACTACTACTAAAACAAAATGTAACAAAATGCAAAACAATATTATACTATGAACATGGTGCGATAAGGGTTTTGTTTGTCGTATGTATATGGTATATGGCTGCACGGGAATTACGGTTCAGGGGGCGCCGTCCGGTCTCAGCTAATCCGGCAGGACGACCGAGAGAGCCAGCAACGCCTGCAAGGCAGCAAAGGAGACAACAAAGACTGCGCCTTCGTCTCGAACGAAACATGCCGCCGTCCCGCCCTGCCCTCCTCCGCCATCTGCTCTCCCGTCCTCTCCTGCGTTCTCACGCGCCTGCCTGCCGTCCCGCCTTTTCTCGCTCCGGCGCGCCGCTTCCCCCACTCGCCGCCGCTCCTGCGTGCCTTCGTCGCGGTTTCGCTTCCGCCGCCGACCCCTCGCGCCAACCGCCGAACATCAAGAAGCTGCTCGCCATCATCGTCGGCGCGTCAGGAATCTTTTACTTGCTCTCAAAGTCTATGCAAAGGGGTACGGTTTTCTTATGTCCTGCGTTCTATCTAGCCTTCAGGCCGGCATGCTCACTCGGTCCTAGAGCGCGAGGCGCGTCGTGATATCAAACTAGGAAACCCCGAATTCCCGCCAGAAATGCAGCGACACCGTGCTTTCACCCGCGACGAGGTCAAGGTCATCTTTGTCCTTGGCGGACCTGGGTATGTTACTGCCTCCTGACACGGAATTCTCGCCGTGATGGCGACACTCCGGCAAGCTCTCGCTCACCACATCTTGTTCTGTTGCAGAGTCGGAAAGGGCACTCAGTGCGCACGTCTCGTGCACGACTACGACTTTGTCCATCTCTCGGCCGGCGACCTTCTCCGCATTGAGCAGGCACGCGAGGGCTCCGAGTTCGGCGAACTCATCTCCACATGCATCCGCGAGGGCAAGATTGTGCCCCAGGAAATCACAATTGCGCTGCTCAAGAAGGCAATCGAGGCCGAGGTCGAGAAGGGACACTCGAAGTTTCTCATCGACGGCTTTCCGCGCAAGATGGACCAGGCCCTGAAGTTCGAGGAGGACGTTGCGGTGTCCGAGTTCACGTTGTACTTCGACTGTTCTGAGGACGTCATGCTGGAGCGACTGCTCAAGCGGGGCGAGACCAGCGGACGAGCGGATGACAACATTGAAAGTATCCGCAAGCGCTTCAAGACATTTGTGGATACTTCCATGCCCGTGATTGACTATTACCGCGACTTGAACAAGGTTATCTCAATTCCGTGCGAGAAGAGCGTCGATGAAGTCTACAAGATAATGGTGGACAATATCAGCGACCGTCTGAAGTTGTAGAGTTTTTAAAACTTTTGTTTAATTTGCATCTTGTTTGGCAGTGAGGCTTATATATACCACCGCCGACAAAGTCATTCCTGTGTCTTTTTCTTATTCCGAGCCTACCTTCCTGTACAACATATTTTGTCTGCTTTTTTTAAGAATAGAAATTGCAGACGCTTTTATCTGCATCTTATAGAAATGTATCATATTACAATAAAGTAGTGCCGAAAGCAGCTGTGCTTTCTGTCGACTGCCGTATTGGAGGCAATTAATATGGCAGAGTTTATTTGTTTTAGAGTTTTGTCCGAGGACGCGCATCAGTGCATATTCCCACAGTTTCCCTAAGCTTCTGTGTTCCACAGTTCCAATTCAGAACCCACACCACACTCCGACAGAGCATTATTAGTGTCCCATTCCATAGGACATACCAACGCCAGCAATGTTCCAGTTAACCACAGACCACGTCACCCGACTTGTGGTGCTCACTATCGCCCTCGTCATCGCCTTCATCTTCTTCGGCGGTCCTGCTTCTGCAGGTCACCCTGATGCGAATGGCGCACCTGAGATCACCGCAAAGGTTTGTCCGCGTTTTCATTTTTTTCCTGGGGCCTGCTTTTGTGATTTGCGTGGCCTGTCGTTGAGTTTTTGTTGCTGACCTGGATATGCCGTGCCTTCAATATAGGTGTTTTTCGAAATTGAACAAGGTGGCCAAAAGTTGGGAACCATCATCGTTGGTCTCTACGGCGGTGTCGTGCCCAAGACCACCGAGAACTTCCGGTAAGTTGGCTCCAAACGCCGCGAATACTTGTTGGAGGACAAGCAAACTCAATTCGAGATATCAGTGCTCTTGCTACGGGCGAGAAGGGCTTCGGCTTCGAGGGTTCCAAATTCCATCGCGTTATCGACAAGTTTATGATCCAGGGCGGCGACTTCACCCGTGGCGATGGTGTGTATTCACAGCATCTATGTTCCGCTCCACTGAATTTATACTCACAATTCATTTAGGTACTGGCGGCAAGTCAAGTAGGTTTTGTTGTCTTTTCGCTCGACTCTCCGAATAGCTAGTTGACCTCTCTTTTTATCATAAAATCAGTCTACGGTGCTCGTTTCCCCGACGAGAACTTCCAGCTGAAGCACATTCGTCCCGGAACGCTTTCCATGGCTAACGCTGGTCGTGACACGAATGGCAGCCAGTTCTTTATCACCACTATCCCCACTCCGTAAGTTGGCCATCCAGTGTCTCATATGTGTGAAGTGTGCTCAAATTGATCTCTCTGCTGCAGCTGGCTCGATGGCCGCCACGTGGTCTTTGGCGAGGTCATCGAAGGCTACGACGTCGTGACCATGATTGAGAAGACGAAGAAGGGCCGCGGAGATCGGCCGACTGTCGACATCGTCATCGCGAAGTCCGGTGAGATTCCGGTGGAGAAGCCGGTCCCAGTCGACGAGAAGCCTGCTGAGGCTGCAGAGCCCGCAGAGCCTGCGCCGAAGGATGAGTTGTGACTAAATGGAGGGAACGGATGGCTCAAGTCCTACATTTTCTGGAGTGCACGTTGGTGACCTCGGATAAACTAGAGGGAAGCACAGTTGAAGCAAAACCAGTCACCGATATGGTCGATAATGAATGTACTATTTACTATAATGATAAAATTCTCACAGCAGCATGACGATAAACACAAAAACGTGACAGAAAACAAAAAAAGCCACACATGAATATTACAGCTTCTCGTACTCTAGCTTTCCTTCCAGCTTCTTTGCCTCCGCGACCTTCCGGACTGCCTTCATCAAATCGTCTTGAATAATATAGTCACGCTCGTCTCGGATGGCAAAGAAACCGGACTCGGTAATGACGTTTCGGATATCCGCACCGTTGAACCCGTCGCTCATCTTGACGAGAGCTTCGTAGTCCATTTCGCCCTGCTTCTGCACGCCAGACGCATGGATCTTGAAAACCTCAAGCCGGCCAACCTCGTTGGGCAGGGGGATCTCGATTTTTCGGTCTAGTCGACCAGCACGCAGCAACGCGGGATCAAGCGTGTCTGGCCGATTGGTCGCCATGATAACCTTCGTTTTGCCGAGGTAGTCGAATCCATCCATCTGGTTGAGCAACTCCATCAGCGTTCGCTGAATCTCACGATCCGCACTCGTGCCCTCGCTGAACCGGCGGCCGCCGATGGCGTCGATTTCGTCCATGAAGATAATGCAGGGTTCGTGCTCCCTCGCATAGCCAAACATCTCGCGGATTAAGCGGGCAGACTCGCCGATATACTTGTCGACGATGGCGGAGGCCGGCGAGAAGATGAAGTTCGCGCCGAGAGTCGCGGCGACGGCGCGCGCGAGCAGGGTCTTGCCCGTACCGGGCGGACCGTAAAGCAGAACTCCCTTTGGCGGCTTGATTCCGACTCGAAGGAAAAGCTCGGGGTTCTTGAGCGGCAGTTCGATGACCTGTCCGAGTTCCGCGTGAGCACCAAACCAAGACCAAATCGCAGCAAACAAAACATGACAAAACTAACCTCTCTGAGTTCGCGGATCTGCTCGTTGAGACCACCGATCCCAGCAAACGACAGATCGCCGGGCTTATAGGTCGTCATATTGTAGACAAGAGGGTCCACTTCCCGTGGCAGCATCCGCATAATAGTGAGCGTGGTCATATCGAGTGCCACCCGGACGCCCTGCTTAAGCTTGTCTTTGTCGACTTTGTTTCGGCATCCAACGACATATCGTGGGCCAGAGGACGCTTTCACAATGACTGTAATGAAACAAAGAGATTAGCATCCAAATCAAAAAGGTACGGCAAGGGGCGAATAGTACATCGTTCGTCGTCCAGCTGCTTCAGCACTTCACCGATGATCTGGCCTACACTCTGCAGGGCCTTGATGTCCTATCACCGCCAATTTGAGTCAGAAAAAGAACCAATGCTGCAAAGTCTTGGACACGCATTAACTCACGTCCTCGGTCTTCTCAAAGTCTTTCTGTAATCCCCGGATGCTGAGTCTGAGGTCCTTGAGCTTCGCGTCCCATTCTCTGTGTTCGAGAAGCTTCCGCTTGAATTCTTCGAGTGCACGCTCGCGCTCCTGATCAACGGCTTGCACAGGAGCGGCCAGAGACTGCTCAGGGACAGCAGGGGCTAAGAGAGGCTGCGACTCTGACGGCTCGGCCATGATTGTGAGCGGTGGGTGGTGGTTGGGTGTGTCTAGATGCCAGGTGCTGATGGCCTGGTGAGCTTGCGGGGGGCCCGGCGATGCTGGTTCGGAGTATGCTGATTACGCAGTGAGGCTCGCGGGCGTGCTGGGAATTACGTACGTGTGCTGGATTGCACGCCAGGGTTGGGGCCAGAGTCACGGGACCGGGCGTGATGACCCTGTTTGGCCGCGGACGGCGCACAAGCGGCCATCGTCGTCCTCGCTGTCGCTGCTTAAGAGGCGCAACCTTTGCACCATTTTTTCTCTTTCTCCTTCCTCTTCCCTCGCACTCTCCGAACTGCAATCGCGCGCTCCCGTCTTTTCCTTCGGAATCCTCTTATCACCCCTCTATTTTTAATCAGTAATCATGCCGATTTCTAAGGTCTTTGGTCGCTACGTCTACGACTCCCGCGGTATGTCTCATCCTGCCACGACGCACCTTCCTGTCTGTTTGGCCGTCCGCTCGGCCCTCACGGCACGCCATTGATTTCAATTGCCCGTCAGACGATTGCTTCGTTACGTGCTTCTGGGTCACACTGAAGCACTGCTAGCATTGTCGGCGGAAGCGATTGGAGTCGTTGGCCTGCCTGTGGCCCTTCCCCTTGCGTTGACTATGCATTTCTCTCCATCTCCAGATCGAACGCAATTAAGCTAATCAATTCGTTCTCACACAGGAAACCCCACCGTCGAGGTCGATATCACCACCGAGACCGGTGTCTACCGTGCCATTGTTCCCTCTGGTGCCTCGACTGGTATCCATGAGGCGCTCGAGCTCCGCGACAAGGAGAAGGCCTGGGGCGGCAAGGGTGAGCTTTAGTCCTTTTACGATGTATCTGCGTGGTTGTCCTCGTGAACAATTATCTAATCGGATTGTTTTGCGTGCAGGTGTCTTGAAGGCTGTGAAGAACGTCAATGACATCATCGCTCCCGCCCTCGTCAAGGCCGAGCTCGACATCAAGGACCAGAAGGCTGTCGACGAGTTCTTGCTCGCCCTTGACGGAACCCCGAACAAGTGTATGTATTTGCCCTTTGTGATTTCTGGAACAGCCGACCTGCAATTGTCCGGAGCAAGTTCGGAATGGCTGGCTCTCCCTCGGTACTCCGACGGGATTGCGGCTCGCGACGGGAGTTGCGCGCCATTCCGAGTGCAGATGACATCAGGTGAGGGCGTCGTACGGAACGGTTGGCTGATCGTCCATGTTGTGCAGCTGTCCTCGGCGCGAATGCCATTCTCGGAGTGTCCATGGCCGTTGCGAAGGCCGCCGCCGGAGAAAAGGTATAGTTTTCATTTTCGTACGTTGTTGGATTTGAGAGGGAATGCAGCCCAGCCCACCGATATCGGCTAGCGAATGCGGGGTGAAAGGGCTTGTTTGCTTGCTTTTCGCCCCGCAATGGCCGGTCTGGTCAGTGTGGTTGCAGCGCCTCGGGATCGACTCGGGGAATCTGCCCCTGATTTCCCAAAAGTTCCCGAAGCCCGCATTCCCGTCCATCCTATTTTTCCCGATCGATTTTATTCCGCAACGAGCTAACCGCCTTCCGATGCATAGAAAGTTCCTCTCTACGTTCACATCGCGGACTTGGCTGGCTCCAAGAACCCCGTTATCCTCCCCGTTCCTTGTAAGTGCACCCATTCTAGTCTGTCTATCGGGTACCTGTGTTTCTTACATTGGATGTCTTTGTGACTAGTCCTCAATGTCCTCAACGGTGGCTCGCACGCCGGTGGCCGTCTGGCCATTCAGGAGTTCATGATCGCGCCCACTGGTGCGTCCAGCTTCGCTGAGGCCCTCCAGATCGGCTCTGAGGTCTACCACATCCTGAAGAAGCTTGCCGTCAAGCGTTACGGCCAGTCTGCTGGCAACGTTGGTGACGAGGGTGGTGTCGCTCCCGATATCCAGACCCCCAAGGAGGCCCTGGACCTGATCACAGATGCCATCGAGGAGGCTGGCTACACTGGCAAGGTCAAGATCGCTCTCGACAGTGCGTCGTCTGAGTTCTACAAGGATGGCAAGTACGATCTTGACTTCAAGAACCCGGACTCTGACCCAACCAAGTGGCTCACCGGCAAGGAGCTTGCGGACCTCTACCTCTCGCTTGTTAAGGACTACCCCATCGTCTCTCTTGAGGACCCCTTCGCGGAGGACGATTGGGATGCGTGGGTGCACTTCTACTCCTCCACTGATGCCCAGATCGTCGGAGATGACTTGACTGTCACCAACCCTCTCCGCATCAAGACTGCCATCGAGAAGAAGGCCGCGAACGCCCTTCTGTTGAAGGTCAACCAGATCGGCACCCTCACCGAGTCTATCCAGGCTGCCAAGGACTCTTTCGCAGCTGGATGGGGTGTTATGGTTTCCCACCGCTCTGGCGAGACCGAGGACTTCACCATTGCTGATATCGTTGTCGGTCTCCAGGCCGGTGAGATCAAGACCGGTGCTCCGGCTCGCTCAGAGCGTCTCGCGAAGCTCAACCAGCTGCTCCGTATTGAGGAGGAGCTTGGCGACAAGGCCATCTACGCCGGCGAGAAGTTCCGCATCGCGTCCACCCTCTAAATGTCTTAATTTCATAGTTTGCTTCTGGGCGTGGGTTTAGCGATTGCCTGTCGTAGGGCATTTGCTTCTCCTCTTTTTTGATTAAGACTACGTTATATAAAATCCTATACATGTTTTGAATTATTAAGTTTGATTTTTTTTTGAAAGTAGAGAGTAATGAATGTGCAGGTAAGTTGAGATGGTACCAGTTGAAGATGCAGGTCGTCGACGACAACTATCGTCACATTTTTTGTTGTCCTGTTACATGTCGCATTTCTTTGCGACTCTTACTCTCTTATTGTCTAAGGGTTGAATATAATATAATTTATTTTATTCAGATAAATTTTTGTTGTCGGCTTTGCTGTCTTGTTTTCGGACTGCAGTCCCGCGGAAATAACACTGCTTGATGGCCGCAACGGGCCTGGCTGTTGGCAACGGAAGGCACAGAAGTTTGATCTCCTCAGTTTCAACGAACTGAGAATACTCACCCCGATCATGAACGCGCTGAGAATTATAACGAAACGTGAAAACGTCGCCCGCCTACATCGACGAAGTTGATGATTACAGCGATATTACCATCGTCATTGCTGTGATCGGGCGTTGCCCCTTGGCTTTCAGTTGACGGCGAAACTTGTCCAAGGCTGTCTTCATATTATGCCTTCTCTGGGGAGGACGGTTACTAAAGCAACAAATTTGTGTGGCCGCCCGTGCTATGCACCGCTGAGAGAGCTGCAATCGAATTGAGACAATATTCACAGAGCGCGTCTTTCTTATCGACTGTGCAACAATTCATGCCTTATCATGTAGTATTTGGTCATATCAGTCTATCAATCCGGGAGAAGTACATCTTGTCAGCTTGCTGTGAACAATGTCGAAAACAGAAAGCAAACATCATTACAAACTGTCAAACGTTTTACTCTATATCTAGGCGTCTATGTTCTGCTCGTTTGACAGTCACAAGTTCATTTCCTTTCCCAAGGCATGGCCAACCAGCTTTTTGTAGCCAACAACACTGCTGCGAAGGTCCTCTTCTGCTATCCGCTCGTTGTCCGCGTGGGCAAACAAAATCGATCCAGGTCCGTATAGGTAGCGCTTATGCGATCCGGTGAGGTGGGGCACGTCGGTGCCGTATGCGACCGCGACAGTCTCGAATTCGGGGACGTCAAAGTCGCATATGACTGGCTCGTACATGGTCGTGATTTCAAGCTCAACGTTGGGAACACCATCCGTGATGGTTTGCAAGATAGAAGCAACATCTCCGAGGTCGTCTGCAACCCGAACAAGGATCTCCGCGGACGCGTTCGCAGGAATGACGTTCGCGGCGACACCACCCTTGATCACACCAGCATTGAAGGTCGTATTGCCGAGCAAGTCGGAGTATGGATACGGTGCAGTCTGCAAGTTGTAAAGCGCCTCGACCAGGTAGTAATTGGCGTTGACACCAAGCTCGGGATAGCCAGAGTGCGCCGCAAGGCCGGTGGCCGTCAGATCAGCGATAACCATTCCCTTGTGGCCGACGGCAAGCTTCAACGCGGTCGGCTCGCCAAAGATGACAGTCTCCCACGCCAAGCCCAGATCATTCGCGGTGATCATTCCGATGCCGTCGGCCTCTTCGCCAACGACGTACAACAGCGAAATATCGCCCTCGCTCTCCACCTGGCCCGAGGCAAGCAACTCAGTCGCCGCGGTGATTTGGGCAGCGATGGACGCCTTCGCGTCAACCGACCCTCGACCCCAAATGTAGCCATCGTGCACAGAGTATGGGATATACGGCGGGACGGTGTCGAGGTGCGAGGTCAAGAGTACTTTGGTTTCGCGCGACGATCCTCTGTACGCAAATACATTCATTCGAGTACTGTCGTCCGGGATCTCTTGAATCTCGACAGTCCACCCATTGCTCGAGAGATATGTATGTAAGAAATCGGCCGCCGCAGACTCCGACGTGGTGATCGAGGGTATCGAGATTAGGGAGCGGTGCAAATAGAGAAGGATGTCCGAGTCGTCCACGGGCGGCACGAATGGCCGGTGGGACGAGAAAGAAATAAGGACTGTGTAGATGACGAGGAAAACGCTAAACAGTGGGAGGAAAACGGTGTATATCTCCGAGTATTTGCGGAGGAATGGCCGAAAGTCCGCCATTGTTAATGGTTCGTGAATCAGTTAGCAAACATGGCAGGAAGGCGCTCGGCATAATTTCGAGATGGCGCGGCTTACGATGGTTACCCTACGTAGATGCTAAAACATCGCCTCGATTACTTCGGAGAATGGCCCTCAATTGCAATTGGCTGATACAATTGCTTTCAATCATAAATAATTGGATTTATATATACCAGGCATGACTAATTGCATTTTTCTGGCAGACTTTGATGAGACTATAACGGCACATGACACGCTGAGTCTAGTCGCGGACGCAGGGTACACTGCGCAAGCTCAAAGCGGCAATACAGCAACCTCCTCATCTTCGCGCGGTGCTGTTCCTGACTGGAACTATTTTACACGTGCATATCTTGATGACTATGCCGCATTTTCCAAGTCGTATGTTCCGCAGCTGGCACAGAGGAGCAGTGTCCAGCTGGAGTTAGAGTATCTTGACGCGCTCAACGCGGTCGAGAGCGCTTCTGTCCAGCGCGTCGAGCAAAGTGGCCTATTTCGCAATGTGACGGAAGAGCATGTACTGGCACAGGCACGACACGTGTCGATCAGGCCCGGCGTGGCGGCTGTCCTGCGTCATTGCCGGCAATTAAAATTACGCGGAATAGGGGTCGTGTCTGTCAACTGGAGCGGGGTATTTATCCGAGAAGCGCTGAGACTCGGCGGACTCACGGAAGAGGGCGTCGGCGGACCCCGAGAAAGCATCGCCGTATACTGCAATGATATTGAGATGGACAAATCCGGCCGAGGGACAGGAATGTTGTCCAACGGAAGATTCAACTTGCGAACTGGAGCACACAAGGCACGGCTACTAGCAGATTTGAGAGCGAACCCGGCAGATCTACTTACTAAGGCTTTCGCATTCAACGACGATACCCTGTCAACAGCTAGACATAGCAATCCTTCATCAGCTTCTGAACTTTCCGGATTAAGCCAGTCAGAAAAATTGAAAATAGTGTACGTCGGGGACAGCACTGGTGATCTTGCACCACTCCTGGATGCAGACCTGGGAATTATAATAGGCGACAAGAAGAGTTTACGCGACACATGTAGTCGAATAGGAGTCCAAGTTAGACCTCTTGCTGAACTGGCAGAGGACCACGAAGACACTGTGCTCGATGGCGTCAGCGGCAAGAGTCAAAACGAGAAAATTCTCTATACGATTTCGGATTGGCGTGAGTTGCTTCACCATAACCGGATATTCCGAGAGATGTGACGATCTTCGTTTAGCACTGTACGAATATATCTTTTGGTATTTCTCCTTTTCATGGTCTGGTGAACCTTAGCTGACGTATTTTATGCAAATGACAGCAATAGGGTGATGATGACGAGAGCGCGCGCGCAAATGATGATTTTTGACATATAGATGGCTTAGAAAGGAAGGTGTCAGAGTGATGTTGATGCATGATTATTGCATTCAAATTGCATCTTTTCATGTCAAGGGGGAGGCTGAACGACAAGTTATACATTCAAATTCTGTTCTGATGTCTTATTAAAATTTGGACTATGAGAGACAAGGGGTAGTGTTAGTCTAGTTCTTTGTTGGCTTCGAAGCATTCTTTGGCTAACATGCGGTTGAATTCTTAGGAGTTTTTCGAGACAGGCGGCGCGCTATTCCGTAGAAATGCCGAATCGACCGGGGGCAACGTCTTTTGCTGTTGAAAGTAAAGTATCTCCTTTTTACCATTTATTTGGTTTTTTTCTGGTGTTTAACGGCCAATTTAGGTGACCCGTTTTGTCGGAATATAAACAGCAAGCTACTGGGAAACTATGCATATGACGGCGGTTAGCGAGAATAGCGGGAAATCATATGGCAAATGTTGAGTGGCACGGCAGCATGCGGAAGTTCCTAGCCTTGTCAAAATCTGGAACGCCCGCTGATCTCGTACCGGGTACCGCTGCGTCCAATATAATCGCTATGCATTTATCTGTTACTGCCACTGTCTCGGAGCCCCAGAATCTGCTGAGAATCCTGTTTACCGCTAAATGTGACTGAATGCAGTATGCAATGCATCTTCCACGCGAGTTTTTCGGTATGGCGTGGATGGTGCGGCTCAGGTGCAGCGTTCATTGGTTCCCTAATCGGGAAATTTCGCGTCTAATTTTCTGCGCCATAACCGACCCACTCAGCCAGCTTTCTGCCTCATTCGGTATTTCTAGTCCTTGTCACGGAGTTTACTGCTTCGTTTTGCGGCTTTCGAACGCCGTTCTTTTGGGCTTTTGAGCGGATGGCAGATCCTAGAGTGGATTCATGTCTAACGGTCCTGCAATTTGAATCTTACCTCCTTTTGTCACTGGTTTCTCGTCATTCCGTCTCTTCCAGTTTATATTACTGGCTCTCGTGAGACATAAATGCACAGTGTCTTTCGCAAAATCCGTCACGAACCAGATTCTTGGTGTTACTGTTGTTTACTCCATTCGGCCAACCTGTCGTGGCGGGGTCATGACGGTACCTAACGGCGCAGAGTCGCTGAGCGGGAGGCGTCTGCCAATTCAGGACAATATCCATTGTACCATCCTACGTCTCAAACTCTTCTTGTTTTCTTCACCCTTTTCACTCCTTTTGTTTTTGTCTGCTCCAGATCCCCACGTGGCCATCAACGATAGTCTCGCGTGGCTGCCACATCCCCTGACTTTCGGTGCCAGACAGTACGCCATTGCACGGTAAGTGTCTCATACTTCTCTCCGCAGTCATGGCTTTGATGGCTGCCATGTGGCCTCGTGCACATCGTGAGTCTGGGCAATTTATAAAAGGACCCGGACGACACCTCCGTTGTTTCCTTTTGTCATCATACTCCGATCTACCTTGCTTGGACACATTCCCTTACAATCAATCACGCTTCCTGTTCTTCTTCGTCGATCCTTTTCTGCTTCCCTGATATTACAATGAAGGCCACTTCTGTCTTGATCACTTCCATGCTCCTGTCGTCGGTGCTTGCGGTTCCGCTTGCTGCTCCTGCTCCGTATGTTTGGACTACTTCTGTTAATGTTCCATACATTTCTCAATACTAACTTATATCTCATCGACAGTGAGGCAGAGGCGCAAATCGGACCCAAGGGACGCCCTATCTGGGGACGCGACGCCGAGCCCGAGGCTCAGATCGGCCCGAAGGGACGTCCTATATGGGGACGCGACGCTGCTCCCGAGGCCGATGCGCAGATTGGCCCGAAGGGACGTCCGATCTGGGGACGCGACGCTGCTCCCGAGGCCGATGCGCAGATTGGCCCGAAGGGACGCCCTATCTGGGGCCGTGACGCCGCGCCCGAAGCTCAGATTGGCCCGAAGGGACGTCCGATCTGGGGACGCGACGCTGCCCCCGAGGCCGATGCTCAGATTGGCCCCAAGGGTCGTCCCATCTGGGGTCGCGATGCTGCTCCCGAGGCCGATGCTCAGATTGGTCCGAAGGGACGTCCGATCTGGGGACGCGACGCTGCTCCCGAGGCTGATGCTCAGATTGGTCCCAAGGGTCGTCCGATCTGGGGTCGCGATGCTGCTCCCGAGGCCGATGCTCAGATTGGCCCGAAGGGACGTCCGATCTGGGGACGCGATGCTGCTCCCGAAGCTGATGCTCAGATTGGTCCCAAGGGTCGTCCCATCTGGGGTCGCGATGCTGCTCCCGAGGCTGATGCTCAGATTGGTCCCAAGGGTCGTCCCATCTGGGGTCGCGATGCTGCTCCCGAGGCTGATGCTCAGATTGGTCCCAAGGGTCGTCCCATCTGGGGTCGCGATGCTGCTCCGGAGGCTGATGCTCAGATTGGTCCCAAGGGTCGTCCGATCTGGGGTCGCGATGCTGCTCCCGAGGCCGATGCTCAGATTGGCCCGAAGGGACGTCCGATCTGGGGACGCGACGCTGCTCCCGAGGCCGATGCTCAGATTGGCCCCAAGGGACGCCCTATCTGGGGTCGCGATGCTGCCCCCGAGGCTGATGCTCAGATTGGTCCCAAGGGTCGTCCTATCTGGGGTCGCGATGCTGCTCCCGAGGCCGATGCTCAGATTGGTCCCAAGGGCCGTCCCATCTGGGGTCGCGACGCTGCTCCCGAGGCCGATGCTCAGATTGGTCCCAAGGGTCGTCCAATCTGGGGTCGCGATGCTGCTCCCGAGGCTGATGCTCAGATTGGTCCCAAGGGTCGTCCCATCTGGGGTCGCGATGCTGCTCCCGAGGCTGATGCTCAGATTGGTCCCAAGGGTCGTCCTATCTGGGGTCGGGATGCTGCTCCTGAAGCTTAGGTTAGTCCAGCAAGAGCAATCCAACATGGAGTCGATATTGACCATAAGCTCAAGTCCGACCGGAAGCAATAGAACCGGGGTTGACGCGATTTTAGTTTAGTGCGAAGAATGTTATTGTCGTTTTGATTTTTTTATCGTGATTTTGGTATAATTGTCGGCTTTTGCTGTTTTGATATTCGCAAATACTGGGAAAATAAAAATTTTTGGCGAGAGCATGTTGTGGAGCCGACCTGCAATTTTAGATCAAAATTTTGAAATATAGCATTCTTCAAATTGATATCGAGAATATTAAAGTACACTACTCATTGGCCGGTGTAAAATTGGACTATATTTATACAACTTTTCCGTGTGCAAACGCAGCGGTGTTTGTTGAATCAAAAGTTACAAAATATTCATACTGTTCTATGAACGCAATGATATAAGCAACATGTCAGTATGCAATTTTCCAATATCGACTATATACCACAAAGAAGAAGTTTGCTCGGTTATCGCCTTAAATAACTGAGTTCAATCTTCCTCGATTGTTGCTGGGGTATTCCGGAGTGACTCGGGCCATTCTCCTTCCCACACCCACTTATCCTTCAAGATTTTGGCACTAAAATCCAGGCAAATATGCACCTTCAGCCCTGGATACAATGTGTCCATAACCTTCACCAACTCGGCTCCGTCGCCCACGCGCTTGATCTCCTTCATGAAGGTGAGGATGTACTGGCGGGTGAAATCAATGGCGGAGGGCGAGAGATGGTCGGATGCTGGCGCATGCCCAGGAACAACCACCTCCGCGCCTAAGGTTTCGAGGAAATCTAAAGTCTCCAACCAAGCAGCTCGCAATTCCGGGGTTCGGTTGTCTGCAATCCAAACGTGCGCACCGGAAAAGACAGTGTCCGAAGCAATAAGGGTCTTTATCGAGGGGATCCACAAAATTGTAGACTCACATGCATCACCTTGCAGTGGCCCGAATATTTCAAGACGCTGACCCTCCAACATAAGCACCTTCTCCTCAAGGGACTCGACATCCACAATTGACTTTGCACCATTGCTACCGAGGACCTTGTTGCCCCAATAGCTCACCTTAAACGGAAACGCTTCTCGAATTAACTCTGCCGTGCTCTTCAGAGAAACAACCCGGACGTTGGGAAATGCCTGTTTTATAACCGGAAGACCGAGAAAGTGGTCGGGGTGCATATGCGTAATATAAACCGTCGTAAGAGCGCGCTTCAGTTCAATAATATCAGCCACAAGCCGGTGGGCGTTTGCAAGTGTAAATTGAGCATCGACTAGAATAGCTTCCTTTTCGCCATATACGATCACGGAGTTCACGCCAAACCCGTCGTTCTCATCGCTGCTTGTGAACACTTTGATCTGTAGACTGCCAGTCATTTTAGGATTGTTGGTAGAGTCCGTCAATGCGAGTTGTCTGTAATAAGGTCATGATATATGAGCCTCTGGCGTCCATACCATTGAAACTGCCCCGCCATATCTCACGGATGCGGTCATCTGGAAAAATAAGTGGGGGGCAATATATACGCCCAAATGATATGTCTTTCAAGCTCCCGAGGGTTTTGCGCGTCTATCTCCCCGTTCGAACTTTCTGCGATTGCTATATGCTGAACGATCTACACGGTTTGGCTTGCTGTAGAGTTGTGTGGGGTGTAATGGCTATTCCAAATGGAGATTGACACAACCACAGAACCCACGCAATTTCCCCGGATTATTTTGTTTTAATTTCTCGGTATCCCTGAATAGTGACCAAATATCCGCCACAGTGATTATTGTGTTTGGCTTTCCCTTGTGAGCACAAAGTTAGACTACTGTGAGTAGAAGGCATTTCCCACCACATCCGAAAATTGCGCGCGATGGCTATCCGAAGACCGGATTTCTCCTCTAAAAGCCCATCAACTGAGAGAAATTCACCGGTTTCATCGCGGTCAGCTGGCAGTTCCTTACGAAATCAACGGTTCAAGTCTTGGACCTCTTCGGGAAGTCGGCCGAGGAACGCACGTCCCGATTCAACGCGTCGTGGCATTTCTCGCGCTAATTCATCTGTGGACTTATCTGCGAGTGTGACAGATCCCATGAGCGGTCACTATTCTATCTTGTCGAACAATGCTGGCTCGGGTGTCTACAATTACCTTGACACGAACCGCGACGGAGATATCCGTCGGTCTGCTGTCTCCAGCACGCGATCACTTTCTCGGGCGACATCGCGAACGGCATCTCGTGCCGTGTCGAGAGGGCCATCCGCTGCTGGTCTATCGCGTCCGTACTCGGCGATGTCAACCCGATCCGCTGCTACGACTGCTGCTGCCTCCGGTTTTCCACGCGTAATATGCGCCATATCAGAGGGCAGAGGAATAGCTACCACTGTTGGCTTGTGCTTTCTGTCCATCGACACTGGAGAGTGTGTTCTCTGTGAGTTGGCGGACACGCAAACTTATGTGCGTACTTTGCATAAGCTTGGAGTGTATGAGCCGGTCGAGATACTATTTTCAGCGAGTGCAATTGGCTGGCAAAAAAACGGAAGCAATATTCCTATTGTGGTGCCACCATCTAGTAATTCGGCGAACTCATTGCTATATGGAATTGTGCAAGACAACTACGGAGGCGCGAAGATTATTAGCGTGCCCAGGAAATTCTACAACGAAGCCGACGGACGTGAATATATCTCAGAGCTTGCGTTCCCAGGTGACGTGGATGGCATTCGTATTCTGACTGTGTCAAAGTATGGCAGTCTACGAGAAGCAGTTCGTATTTGATTTTTGCTGAATATGCAATCAGGTTTTATGCGGTTTGCGCCTTATCCGCTGTTATAAAGTTGTTGTCTCTGTTATGTTCTCTTTCGCATGAGCTAATCACATCACCAACATAGGTATATCGGTCAAAATATGAACTTGAAATTTGCGCTACATAGTCTTCGAATTCGATATGAAGCAAGCGAAGGTGCATATGGTGTTGTGAACTTGACTCGTCTTCAAGAATGCTTTAACACCACTCACAGGGAGCATGATGATTGACTACAGCACCGTAAAAAATCTCGAGCTGCTTCAGAACTTGAATAATTCCAAGTCTCCCTACTCCTTGTTTGGCATCTTGAGTAACACGGGAACTCCGATGGGAGCGCGGCTGTTACGGGCGCAGATATTACAGCCTCTAACTGGTGGATCATTTTATTTGGTATTTACTGATTCGAATATTTCTGACAGCTAACAGAAAATACTGTGACTATTCAGATAAACCTACTATTGAAGCGAGATACAATGCGCTGGAAGAATTAACACGTTACGAAGAGCTTTTTTTCTCTTGCCAATCGTCACTAAAGTCATTTCAAGATTTGGATCGCCTCCTTACTTCTGTCTGTACACTGAGGTCACGACTGTCCCAATTCAGTATGCTAACAATTGCGATAGCTCGTCGCGTTACCCGTGAAGCCTACAATAAAGGTCTCTGAGCAGCGTATCAACGATATCATTCTTCTCAAGCACGCTGTTGTATGCTTACAACAAGTTGAGGCATCGCTTGTCGGAGTCCGTTCGGATCTGCTCGTTGCGATTAAAGCTCTCTGTGCTGACGGCAGCGTCGCCGAAGTGCAAGCTTTGATAAATTCCAGCATTAATGAAGACTGCAATTGGGCAAAAACTGCTGTCGAGTTACGCAATCAGCGTTGCTACGCCGTTAAGCAGGGCCGAAATGGATTTCTTGACGTTGCAAGGCAGACCTACAATGAGGTGACTGAGGATGTTCTTACGACTGTTGCTCACTTGAAGGACAGTAATGCGGGATTCGACAGTATTGAAGTGAAATTTGAGATTGCCAGAGGATATTATTTGCGGGTTCCGATCGATGATGACAATAACGGGATGCTTCCTGGCGAGTTTATTGACCAGGTTGTGGTGCGCAAGCAGTATATTGACTGCAGCACAATGGAATTGAAGAAGCTTAATGGAAAACTGAAGGATGCACTGACTGAGATCATGCTAATGTCAGAACAGACAGTCGAGACATTGGTTGAAGAGATAAGAAAGTATATTCCAGGACTTTACAAAGCCTGCGAGGGCATAGGCATGCTCGACATGCTCGTATCCTTTGCACATTTGACGACAGCCAGTGAGAGAGGATACGTGCGACCACTTCTTGCGGCTATTGAGGATGAGGACAACGACGATAGAGTCTTGGCAGTTAAGAATGCGCGTCACCCTATCAAAGAAGTTGCCATGTTCAAAAAAGGAAACTTCTTTGTTGAGAACGATGTTTATATCAGCAATCGCACATCTCGTTTTCAGATTATTACAGGCAGTATGGTTGTTTTTCATTTTATACAGTTTGAACCAGGTTGTTCTCTTTGTTTTCTCTCGCTAAACTTTCTCAGCAAATATGTCGGGCAAGTCCACATATTTGAAACAGATCGCGCTACTTTGCATTATGGCTCAGATAGGCTGTTTCGTTCCTGCGGATCATGCAGAATTTCCGATTTTCAGATCGCTTCATGCCCGCGTCTCTACTAACGAAGATGCCGACATCCCTGCGCCGATCTCCCTGAGCAGTCGATCAAAAATAGGAAATAATGAGATGGATGAAGATGACAGCTCTGTTGTGAATGCCAGTGAAGGAACTACTGGCGGCGGAACCTCGACATTCGCCACCGACATGCGCGAAGCTGCATTCATGCTCGCAAACGCCACTCCTTCTGCTCTTCTTCTCGTCGATGAAATGGGCCGTGGCTCCTCTGTTCGCGATGGCCTCGCAATAACGCTGGCGATCGCCGAACGCCTTGTCACGACGCACGCTGTTGTTGTGTTTGTCACTCACTTCGCCGAGATTGCAGACGTTATCGGTGCACGAGTCGGTGTTGCAAACCTTCACATGCGGGTGTCGATAGAGAGAAAACATGACGACGAGGGGGCACTAGGAAGCACGAAGATGAAAATGCTCTACAAGATAGCAGACGGCAAAAACACCGAGACAGGACATTACGGATTGAAGCTAGCGCAAGTTCTCCCGTTTGCACGAACCTTACTGACCAGAGCTTATGAGATCGCGGAGATGCTCAACGTCAGACAGCAGCGCCGGGGTACTGAAGTAGCAGGGGAAATCGGTTCTGAAGTTCTGAAAACCCGAATCGCAAAGCGCCGAAGAGCTGTGGTGGATGTGTACACTAGCCTTCGAAATGTTTGGCGGTACTGCGAAGACAAGTTTGGCAAATCGGCAGACAATAGCGCTTCCGATAGCAGCGGTGCTCGTAACTACGGCAATCATGAATTTGCTACTGAGGCCGCGTTATTTGCTAGTGATAAAGAAACGATCGAGGATCAAAGGCACCAAGAAGCTGATGAATCTCACAATGATGCGGTGCTGGGCAAATGGCTTGCTGATCTGCAGGCAAAATTTGTTGAGAGAATGAGTGAGTAGTTTAAAGAATGGCGGTTGCTTAGTCGAATTGCTATGCAGTGAGATAATTAATATAAACTTGTTTATTATTTTTGCACAATGCAATCATGCAACCACAGAAAGGAATAAGATGATTGCTGTCTAAAGCGCTTGGTTACACAGGTCAAACAGCGGCCATGGCGGCTGCATCATCTGACTGCAATATCCAAGAGAGATATGGAGAAAAAATTTACTCGATGGTCAGAAGAAAGTGTAACTAGAAACTAGGTTATTGGATTGGACGACTTTCGATGTTATTTGTTAACTACCATAGTCTTGATTGACGATACAAGTTAGAGGAGAGGGGGGGGATTGGGAAGGCATGGGCAGACCTTGCCAGGCCGAATTTTTCCCTCTCTTAATTTTTGGGATCAAGTGGAGTGGAGCTTACGTCGGGTAGAATTATCCGATGCTCATATATACGGAGCGGGGAATATTCCCAGAATTTTCCATTACCAGAAGTGAGGAGGAGTCAAAATAGAATGACCCCGTAATCATAACCGCGCTGCCAAAGACGTGAGCCGAATCAAGCGTGCGACATGTCAAAATTTCAGGCTGTGAGTTGTGTGCAAAGGCTCATTAAAACTACGGCTCACCATGCCCAGTCGAGTCCGTCTGGCGGCCCTGTAGGAAGTGGTTGTTGTATCCGGACGTTCAATCTGCGACGCAACAACCGTTGGCGGCGAGATTGATGAATTTGAGATCGAAATTGCAGATAATAATTGCCATTGTGAGTTCAATTGTCCAATATGAACAATTTGACCATGGTCAGATCGAGTGATAGCATTGCTATGTTGGCCCGTAAATTAGGGTATAGAACCGTGGGGCCCTCTCTTGTCCCGGGCCCCACGCTCTCGGACCTCTGCCGAAAACTTCCGTAATTTACCCTGTCGAGTATTCAACAGAAGTCGTGTCGTTAATTAGTGGCCATTTCCGTAATTCTAATTGCCTCTGAGCAGTTGAACTGTGGTGACACGGAAAATCAATAGAGAATTCGAGGCATCACCCACCATACAATCACATCAGAAAGTTCATTGATTTTCAAACGGCTTCGTTCAAAGCTCCTCGATCTGACATGTTTGACGTCGTATCAAGCCGATCATCAGGCTCGTACATGATGCTAACGTTGGCGGCGTTTTTTTTTTTTAGCTCTAGCTAAATTTCTTAGTTGTTTAATATTTATAGTGAGATGGATTCCAAAGTTTGAACGGCGAAGTGGATGAAACGCCATATTTCGTATTTGTTTGAGGACCAGAGTGACCAACTGTCTGAGACTCTCCAGCAGTTTCGGCCGAATGCTGAAAAGCTGTTGGCTGTTTTAACTCACAGTGTGTCTCCGATCAAAAAAAAGTTCTCCCATTAGGCTACCAAATTCCAGTGGTATGATATATACGTAGAGGTTGTCTGCAGCGAAATATGCGAACTAGACAGCATAGACTTAAAATGGTTAGTCCTTGGTAGTTTGTATTGTCTTATCAAAATAAAGCCCTGACATCTAATTCAATTGACTTGCAAAATAGAGAAGGGTAAGAAAAGGAAATCGTGTAATATGTGGAGTCTAGGATGCCTATTCATGCACAATTCCATCATATGTGCATGCAAATTACAACGGCAAGTCTGAGAGGCAGAGAAAAATAGAGGAGGACATAACGGGCATTTCAATTGCACAAGCAAAAGTACTGTGGGTATGTGCTGTACTGCAAATAAGCGAAGGTATTGGGCCAAGGTGGCCATAGCGGTCGTCATATGAAATCGTTTATGCGCTTTCCAGAATAGCGGCTCAAGTAAAAACTCTCTCGATATGACATCTGGGACGTTTCCGCTGAAGCGATTTAGATCAAACTCAACTTTAACAGAAGCGCGGAAAGCGCGTTATTTATGAAGAGAATGTCACTTTTTCCAATAAGTAAGAGTTACGACTTGTTTCGGTTCTTTATTTACAACAAAATGGTTGATTGTTTGGAAAGCAAAGGCATAGAACGAAAGCGAAATAATGTTGAGAGACATATCATCACTTAGGCAATAAGAAAAAGTGTAGACGAAAAACGAGCAAATTTAATTGATCAACCGTCGCCCACAGGGCAACAACTGCCTTTCTCAGTAGAAACTTGCTCTCTGTCTTACACAGTTGCACGCTCTTTTTGCTGTCAAAACTTATTCTGGAGAAGCAGCCAAATACTGCTCCTTGGATGTGGTGCACTATCATACCACAGAATCATAATGAAGTCAGACAGTGTGCCTTTCGCTCACTTTGGCTGGTTACTATAACCGTTGCTAGTAGCCATGAAGCACCTGAAGTTGACAATAGCAAATCGCCAGAACCCTGCTCCTACAATACGGGTCATTTATTGAGATATTCTCTGCATTATTTTCCGGTACCTTAATGTAGAAACTTCAGCTTGTGGTATGACACATCGTGTGGTAATTGACGCGTTCATTGTCGACAGATACGCCATAAAGTGGCATATTGCTGTATGTGGAGGCTGAGTGCTCGGTCTAAAGTACCAGCCAAGCCAAAAACAGTATAGGAGAGGCTACATACCATCCTTCTTAGACAAGGCTCGCGGGCCGGTACATTCCGAGATCAGCTCGCTGACTTTTATCATATGCTGTCGCGAAACTCTGACTTGTTCTATCATATTTTGCGAGAAACAGAGGCACTTGTGGTACTGGTTCTTCGGTTAAAGAAGCTTTGCGGTCCACAGTGGGTTCGAAATTTCCTGCTGACTCTTTCCTTGTTCTGCGGTGTCACGCTTCGGCTCCATTTGCACTGGCCGCAGGTACCAAGAAGTTCCTTACTATTGATTCACTTCCAATCGACACCGGATCCTGAGCTTCGTATCAACCTGGCGGTTCTGCACTCGCGCAGGACAAATGCTGCCGTCCTCTCCGCCGTCGTCTGCCGCGCCGCCAAGGGTTGCCATCCCAATGTATCCGGGCATTTCTCCCGTCTCTTTTGGAGCTCAGTCGCCGGGTTCCTCTACGCAGCTCCTCCCTCCGCAGCCCCCTCTCTCGCGTCATCCTTCTCAGCAGCCTCCTCAGCAAGTTCCTGCTCAACAACAACCGTATCAACCACAACAAGCTGTGTACCGGTCGCAGCTGCCGTCTCCGAAAGAGTATCAAGTACAACCTCCATCAAATGCAGCAATATACGAAAATCCAGTCGCATCATCAGTGCATGGCGCCCTTCCTCCTCTTCCTCAGACCCCACAACAACCACATCATCAGCATCAGCATCCGCTCCAGCCGGCAACTCAATTGCATCAACCGCCTCTTCATCCATTGATCCATCAGCATCCGGCAATGCGGTTCGACGATCCTGCAGAACCATACACGTACACACTAAGAGTTGTGCAACAACCTGTTCGCGCCCGCATGTGTGGTTTTGGCGACAAGGACCGCCGTCCGATTACCCCACCACCGTGCATTCAACTCATTATCAAGGACAAGGCTACAAATCTGGACGCAGACATATCGAAATTAGATGTTTCGTTCTTTGCACTCACGGTAGAACTGTGGTCGGTAGACGAGACTCAAAATCTATCATTGGTGTCTACAGTTCCCCTCTCTTCCGTGGCAGCGCAGAGCCAGCAGTATTCACAGTACCATAGTCCGCAACCACAATCAGCATATCAACAGCAGCAGCAAGCGCAGCAATACCCTTCCGTCCAACCACAGCAACATGTGCCCACAACGACACATTCGACCTCTGCGCCAGCATTCTTTGCATCACCGATTAAGAATTTGATAGGCAGCGTGGTCGCGACTGCATTTAAGTTATATGATCCTCAAGGCAATCTTGGTGTATGGTTTATTTTGCAGGATCTCTCTGTTCGTACGGAGGGCGAGTTTAAATTGAAGGCTTCATTTGTGAATCTTGGGTCTCCGCTGACTTCGCTCCTTTCTGATCCGTCGAGTTCTTCCTCTTCTCAGTCAGCTGCCCAATTGAGCCAGACGTCGGCAGCGTCGGCACCCGCACCCCTATCTAGCGGTAGTTTTTCGACGCAGCCTTTGATGGTAATAAATACAGGGACTGCTCGATTTCGGGCTACTTGCTTTTCGGCGCCCTTTCGTGTTTATATCGCAAAGAAGTTTCCAGGAGTCATCGAGAGCACCGAGCTGAGTCGTTGCTTTGCGACGCAGGGAATCAAGATACCGATTCGGAAAGATCAAAAAAAGAGCATTGATCAACAATCAAAGGAGCAAGATAACTACTGAGGACAACTATGACAACGACGACAACGACGACAGCGACGACGGAAATGGAAGGAAGGGAATTGGGCTAGGCGAAACTGGAGGAGGTGTTTGTATGTATGTACTTCTGTTTTGATTATCAAATCGCATGTAATTCTCTTTGGTACGGTGGAGTTTTTTCTTGTAAAATTGTGTGCTGTAGGTTATAGTAGATGCTATCGCTTATTTTTTTTTTGATAACTTTTATTCTTGCATATTTGTAAATGATTATTAGAAGCATTAAATTTCGAAATTGCCTTAGTTGCATTATTTATGAATTAACTCATTACTCAACAATAATTGATCGAACTGTTAAACATCACCCAACCAAATAAGCTCCATGTACACTGACGCCATTACAGGAAACCCAATTATGTATATGTACAGATAGATATCAGTGCCACCGCCAGTTCCATGACCAAACTCCATCCGATATAATATCCCTTCCCCTCTACTTCCCCCTTGCGCTCAGATCAGAAAAAAAAGATGACAAGCCGATACAAAGACTCCATCAAGAAATGTTCGAATAATAATATAAGTCGACTCTACGGTCGACATCATGAAAGTGAAAGTGTTCTGCTCTAATTCATGCAATCCACTTATTGCACCAGCTGCATAGAAGAGCTTCTCTTGTGGACAGCGATGGTAGTAAACTTGTGGACCACGGCATTTCCTGGCGTATAAATTAGTATTTATCCAGAATATCAACAAAATACTCACTAATACACACCCTACTTCTATCGACCGGACCACGACAAACGTGGCAACGGTGTCGTCGGACAAATTCACCAAAACCACCATCAATAACTTCGTTGAGATGACAGGTCCGGCACACCCACCCTATGAATAAACATAAACAAAAGAGCGCATATAGTTAAACAATGGAAATTCTGAAGGGTACATACGTAAGACTGTGTCGCACTGACAGCGGCCTCTGATGAGGGTCGAACGGCAGGGAGCGCACACTTGCCGGGGTCGTGAACTGAGCGCAGAAGGGCTCGCCAAACCAGAGATGCAGTTCTTTACATTTGTTAGAGACTGCATCCACAAAAGAGAAACATAACAAAGCAGCGTGTCTAGACAAATGCATACCCGGCAGACAACGTTATCGCATCGGAGACATCTCCCCACGGACAAGTCGGTCATTCCCTTACACGCGTCAGTAGCAACAGTGCATCGAATTGTCAAGCTGCGCAGGTAGGAGTAATATTCATCCGTTTCTGATATAACGCAGTTTGCAAAGTTGCATACAAGTCGTAGGGAAGAAAGGTCCTTGTAGCCTATGTATGTCGCTAGCACAGACAACACTGGAGGCGTCGCTATTAAGTCCAGAAGGGTCGTTGGAATGTCTTTAGGGACGAAAGACTCTGATAGTGATGAAGATGATAATGGCGTCTGCCTTGCCGGAGTAGGCGACAAATAGTGATGTGTAGTCCCAGAATCATGGGTAGTGAGATGGTCGCGTGGCGAGCCAAACGCGTCTTTCATATACGACGAGGAAAGCGATGGCGTCGTTGCCGCAGACGACAATCTCGTCAATGACTCGAAAGACGACGCGAATGGTGACGATGGCGACGACGCCAGCATCGCCGAGAGAGGTGGAGACGGAGGTGAAGAGAAGTGGTGATCCATGTCTGGCGTGGGAGCTGTTTACGTTCAGACGCGGACGCCAATATGGCTGCACAACTAATTGAGCGGCTGGAGAATGTGTGGACTGTCAACTACTGTTGCTCACACAAAACACAGATTCCCCACCCCTTAACTGAAATTGAATAATGGTATCAGTCGTGATGGTCTCATATGCTCAACGGAACTGCTAAAGTGATCGTCGGAATATAGAGCACAAGCCAGAGCATGTATGAAGTGCAGCGGCTAATTGAGCCGCAGACGACAACATGCCCGCCCGAGCCTCCCATCATGTGCAAGTATGATTGTCCAGGTTCAAAATGCTGGTCGCTTTGGTTGTTTCCCAATATGAGTCTACTCTCAGTTTTTCGGATCTGTTGCCTAGTCTGATCACTCGTCGCAAGTAGGAGTGGAATTCTTTCAAGACAGGACTTCAACGTCAAGGACGGACAATGTAA
This sequence comes from Lipomyces sp. NRRL Y-27488, assembly GCA_030556275.1. NCBI lineage: Eukaryota > Fungi > Ascomycota > Lipomycetes > Lipomycetales > Lipomycetaceae > Lipomyces > Lipomyces sp. NRRL Y-27488. The sequence goes on along the minus strand of JAKTPS010000018.1, from coordinate 204 downwards.
ATATCTTTCTTCTATGAAATAAAGATTAATATCTTTCTTCTATGAAATAAAGATTCACCTTCAGATTAGACAAATATACCAAGAAGTTGACTCCTAATTGATTATCGCCATCCACCTCGACGTAGAAATAAAATTCTTTTTGACGGAACGACCTCGGATGAACCCTAAACAACCACTTGCAGGTTAGGGTTATTCGAGATGGAC
>JAKTPS010000189.1:0-23834 GCA_030556275.1 Lipomyces sp. NRRL Y-27488 | reverse complement strand
CTCCAACTGCGCATATGCCATTCCTTCCATTGGATTAAGTATGTATGTACTCATACAGTACACTGTACTGTACATATAAGAATATAATAAATTTAAAGACATTTTGGAATAACTTATCATCGGAGCGACGGGAGGGCAACAGAGCACCAAGACCGGACAAATGGTGTTGCTTCCCATGGACACGAGGCAAAAAACAAAGGTGGATACCCCATCGAATACATTCCATGGCATATTCCATGGCATACACAATCTCGTTTTGTTACTCTTGGCCATAGAGCACCACCATTTGTCGAGCTGCGGCGCTCTTTTGCCGGCCCGTGGCACTCTCCGATGACTGTCTATGAAGTGAGTTGTGGGGAGGGAGGAAAGTCGCGATGCACAATTTAAATCATGCAGCCCAGAGATCACGTGCGCATAACAGTCACAACGCCAACCACACTCGGCCATCCGGCAATCACGTGAGACGACGTCACTCCCAACACTACTCCGCAAAAAGAAAAAGCGAACGGAACGGAACGCCTTATCAGATAACTGGCATCCATCTGTCCTCTAATTTTTTATTCGCGAATGTAAATCTTTACATGCGCATTCCCGTCCGTCCTGCTCTGAGTCTTCCTGCAAAGGGAAGGATCACGCCGTTTCCTGCGTCGCAAGCGAGTCGAGCCCTGAGCCGAACCGCACCCCCAAGAAGAGAACACTCGTCGTCCGCCATGTCCACGGACGTCCGGGCCCTGGCCGCCTCGCTGGCCGAGCTGCCAATGTCGCATGTGTTCACGGACAAGCTGCCGCCCGACCCCCTCGTTCCCACGCCGGAGACGTCCAAGTCGCTCGCGGGCACGCCGCTGCTGCTGCCCCGCGTCGTCGACGACGGCATCTTCACCTTCGTCCGGCCGGACGCGCACGACATCGAGTCCACCGAGCTGCTCGCCGTCAGCAACGATTCCCTGAGGGACCTGGGCCTCAATGATGAGGCCAAGAATACGCAGGAGTTTAAGGAGATGGTCATTGGCCAGAAACTCCTGGACGGCCATTACCCGTGGGCTCACGTCTACGGCGGCTATCAATTGTGAGCACCAGCATTTGTCTGTTTGCTGCCTGTCTATCTTTTGCAACATTTTTGACTGACTTGGGAGTATCAGCATGCAATGGGCCGGTCAGTTAGGCGACGGCAGAGCCGTCAGCTTATTTGAAGCGACGAACCCCACCACCGGAGTGCGCTACGAAGTCCAGCTCAAGGCAAGCTTTCTTGTTGATCAATATGTGGCCAGAGGAACGAAGCACTAACTGAGCTCTGCAGGGGTCTGGACGCACACCATTTTCACGATTTGCGTACGAACCGCGGTGATTATTCCCTTTAGTTCTTCTCAATCTAACCTGTGTGCAGGGACGGCCGGGCCGTGCTGCGGTCCTGCATCCGCGAGTTCCTCGTGTCCGAGTACCTCAACGCGCTGTCGATCCCGACCACGCGCGCGCTCGCGCTCGTCTCGTTCACGAACGAGCGCGTCCTGCGCGACGGCATCGAGCCCCGCGCGGCCGTCGTGCGCATGGCCGAGTCGTGGCTAAGGATCGGCTCGTTCGACATCCACCACCGCCGCGGCAACTGGCGCATGCTCAAGCAGCTCGCCGACTACGCGATCGACCACGTCTTTGGCGGGCTCGACAAGATCGTCGCGCAGGACCCGCCCGCGTTCGACGGCCTCTCGCGGTACCTGGTCCTGTACAAGGAAATCGTGCGGCGGACCGCGAACACGACGGCTCTCTGCCAGGCGTACGGCTTTATGAAGTATGGATTTGTGGACCTTTGTCTTTTTCTTGTGTGGTATTTGCTTACAGGTGTTTTGATAGTGGAGTTTTGAATACCGATAACGTTTCCATCTACGGATTGTGCTTGGATTTTGGCCCCTTTTCGTTCATGGACGTGAGTAACGGGCTTTGCCGCATTATCTTATTATACTACAGTGTTGACATTTTGGCCTATAGACATACGACCCTTACTTTACACCGAATCACGTATTTAGCCATATGTTTTTGCAGATCCACCTGATTGTCAATAGTTTCTAACACGGTCGACTACAGGACGACCACCAACTCATATACAACTACCAACGCACGCCGACCGCGATGTGGTACAACCTCGTCAAGCTCGGCGAGGACCTGTCGACCCTGTACGCGGCCAAGGACGCGGCCTACGTCGAGACGGAGGAGTACTTCAAGACCGGCATCGCCGAGGCCGACATGCCCGACTACATCGCCCGGGCCGAGAAGGCCATCGACGGCGTCGGCGAGTACTACAAGGCGACGTACCAGCGCGCGCACGCGGCCGCGTTCTCGCGCCGGCTCGGCCTCGCCACGGTCCGGCCGGACGACTCGACCAAGGGCGTCGTCGGCGACGCGCTCGACCTCCTCCAGCGGCTCCAGCTCGACTTCAACCACTTCTTCCGCCGCCTCGGCGGCGTGCGGCTCTTCTCGGACAGCGCGGACAACACGTCCGAGGCTGACATCGAGCGCGTCTTCTTCACGCACGAGCGCGGCCGCGACGCGCCGGCCGCCGCGGACGCCGCGCGCGAGCTGCACGCGTTCCTGACGGGCCCGTACAAGGCCCGGCTCGAGGCCGAAGGCAGCACGGACGACGCCGCGCGGAAGGCCCGCATGGACCGGGCCAACCCGCACTTTGTCCTGCGCAACTGGGTCCTCGACGAGGTCATCCGGCGCGTCCAGCGCGACGGCGACGAGGACGTGCTCGACCACGTGCTCGCGCTCGCGCGCCACCCGTTCGCGGACGCGTGGACCTCGGCCGAGGACGACGACCCCGCCGCGGTCGCGCGCGTCAGCGACGAGCGCCGGTTCGTCGGCGACGTGCCGCGGCGGATGCAGGGCATCATGTGCACCTGCAGCTCGTGAGTCCGGGCGGTTTGTGAAGGTCTGGCTACAATAGAAAAATAAACTGCTTCAGAGGATGCATTAAGTATAGCATTAAGGCTTTTTAGACCAATCAGACATATGAGGCTATATATAAAAACAAAAATTTTTCCAAACGCCAGTGTTCATAGTGTGCCAAAAAAGAGAAAAAATAATAGATGTGAGATGCGCAAAGATCTCGGAGCGCATCACAAAAGAGAATGCTCGTTTCGCCTGTGAGTCTATGCTCGGTTAACTTACCCACACTCTTCGAGCACGCTTGTCATCAACTCTCGACCTAATATGCAGAATACATTTACCTCCCGTAGAATCCGAGAGGCGAGACAACTTAAGAAAAAGAACAATAAATCAAGGACGCGCCCGTCCTAGGCCATGTCGGGCACGGGCACGGGCGAGCAGTTGAAGAGCGAGATGTGGGCGTCGTGCGCGTTGTTGACGCCCATGACCATGTGGTGCGGGTGGAACGAGAGCGTGGACACGTACTGGGTCCGGTTCTGGAGCATGTACCCGGTGTTGCTGCGCACGGTCGCCGTGCACGCGCCGTTCATCCGCCAGATCTTGACGTTCTCGGACCCCGTCGCCAGGATCGGCGCGTGCTCGTGCACGTACATGACGCGCGTGCCGCGGGCGTGCGCCGCGAAGCTCAGCACCGGGTTGTCGCTGCGCAAGTCCCACAGGTGTACCTTGCCGTCGACGCTGGGAGTGATGGGTTAGCGTTGGTACTCGACCAGAAACAAAAAACAAAGACAAGACATACCTTCCGCTCGCGAGCTCGCGCGAGCCGCCGCGCTGCATGTGCACGTTCAAGACCCAGCTCTTGTGGTACTTCCACGTCTTGACCATCGCGCTGCGCGAGTCGATCCGGCGGTCGTACACCCGCAACGCGCCGTCGCCGAAGCCGGCGATGAAGATGTGGCCGGCGACCTGGTCGGACGTGATCGACGTGATCGGGCTGCCCGACCGGGCCGGGATGTCGACGAGGCAGAGCTCGCGCGGCGCGTCCCAGAGCCGGATGACCTTGACGTCGCCGCCGACGATCATCGTGCCCCGGCCCTGCTGCCACTCGGCCACGAGCCCGCTGCTCTTGTTCGCGGGCAGCATGTCGGTCAGCGCGCGCCACGCGCACGCGAGCTCGATCTTCTCCTCGGACTCGTAGTGCCGGTAGAGCCTTATGACGCCGTCGCCGGCGCCGGTCATCAGGAGCGGGATGTCGTCCTCGTTGATGAACCGCGCCTCCGTGATCTTCGTCCCCGCCGGATTCTCGTTGCAGAACCGGTTGAGCTTCTTGTTCTCAATCCAGTCCCAGACCCTATTGCAAGATAACTGTTAGATAATCTTCTGGTGCGAACAAACCAACAATGGCAAGAACAAAAAAAGGAGGACGCATACGTGACACCGTCTCTGTCGTCGACCGCGACGAGATGCGGCTCGAACTGGGCAAAGATGAGCTTCGTCGGCTGCGTCGCGTTGTTGAGGTAGCCGGTCTGGAAGTTCCAGGACGAGCGCGTGGCCAGGTCCTTCTGCGGCTGCGTGTACGCGATCGTCTTCTCGTTCCGCATCCGCCGCCAGACGCGCTCGTTGTAGTCGACGCTGCCGGGCTCGTCCGTCTCGGACAGCTCCCACTGGGGCTCCTGGAAGTACTCGCAGCTCCACTCGAAGAAGCCGCTCTCGAGCGGCAGCACGATCTGCCGGCCGAGCTTGCGGCGGGCGTAGCGCGCGGTCTTGGGCCGGATGCCGGCGCCGTACGGCACGGTCGACACGGACACGTCCGTCGCGTTCGGCGGCTGGTTCGGCTCGGCCGCGCCGCCCGGCCCGCCGCCGGGTGCGCCGGGCGCGCCGCCGCCGTCGACGCCGTTGTAGCCGAGCGCGAAGTTGCGGAGCGAGTTCGCGATCGACGCGGACTTGCGCAGCGTCGACGCGAACACGGACGGCGCCGCCGGCGCCGGCGACTGCGCGCGCTGCGGCGACGACTTGGACGAGTGCGACGCGACCGAGCTCGCGTCCGAGTCGGTCCTGTCGCCCGGCGACATGTCGGCCTTGGCGAAGAAGGCCTTTGGCGACGGGTCCATGAGCTGGTCGGTGATGCCGCGCAGGGGCGAGTTCAGAAGCAGGATGTAGACGTAGTCGACGACCTCGGCGGCCATGTCGGCGACCTCCGTGAACGGGTCCGTCGACATCGCCAGCAGCGCCTTCCAGACGCCGATGTAGATGGTCGCGTGCCGGAACTCGGCCGGCAGGGCCAGCGACTCGTTCGCGGCGAAGTTCGCGCGCTTGAGCCGGTCGAGCTCGAGCTGCTTGAGCGCGATGTCGATGAACTTGGACGAGTAGTGCTTGACGAAGCGCGAAAACAGGACGACGACCTCCTTCCGGACCATCGCACTGCCGTCGCCGGTCAGCTTGAGCGTGACGAACGCGATCTGGACCTCGCGGTCCTCGACGTCGGCGTTGTAGCCCGGCAACGAGCTCTCGGGCTCGGCCGACTCGAGGAACGTGGCGAGCGCGACGAGCACGGCCGTGCGCACCTCCGGCACGCCGTCGTCGAGCAGAAACGCGAGCTTCGCGGGCACGTCCTCGGCGACGCCGACCGACTTGGCCGTCACGTTGTTGTCCCAGAGCTGGGAGATGCAGAGGCACGCCCACTGGCGCAGGAGCGCGGACTCGGGGTTCTGGATGTGCACGAGGCAGATCTGCATGACCTTCGGGTCGATGCAGACCCTCTGGCCGGGCTCGTTTCCTCGGCAAAAGAGCGAGATGATGAACGCACACATGGCGCGGTCCGAGACGTTGATGTCCTTCGTCTCGGGGTTCAGGATCGCGATAAAGTACTTGTACGCGCTGTCCTTCAGGAGCTCGGGCTGGATGCTCTCGTGGTCGACAGACATCATGCGGGCCCAGATGAAGACGAGCACGTCGCGCAGGTCGTGCGACGGCGACTGCAGGAGCTTCAGGACGTACGGGAAAATGCCGATGGACAGGGCGAGATAGACCGCCCACGGGCCGAGGTCGAGAAACCTGCCGAGAAGCTTGAGGGCGCGGACACGGTGCACCTGGGACAGGAGCACCTGCAGGACGATCGGCAGCTGCTCCGGCGGCCGCTTGGTCTTGGAGCCGAACTTGAGCCAGAGGTCGAACGCGGTCAGCTGCTCCTCGAAAAAGGTCGAATGCTTGTACTCGTACGGCGGGCCGCCTTCGTCGGCGGCCGTGACCATGGGCATCTGCGCGATGCACTGGTCGAGCGCCAGGTCCCAGCATTCCCAAAGCGGGTGGTTGTGGGTCGGCGGCAGCGCGGGCTGGGAGATGGGGTGGCAGTTGTAGACGCGCATGATGCGCTCGGCGAGCAGGAAGTTGCGGAAGAGCGCGGCGACCATGAGCTCCTGGCGGAAGAGCTTCTTGAACAGGGGCTTGTCCAGCGTCGACCACGCGATCGTGTCCGTGACGGCCGTGAAGATCCAGTTCAGTTCGCCGAGCGGCGTCCGGCGGTCGTTGAGCTTGCCGGGGATCTTGATGTCGGTGTAGGCCGGCGTGTTTGGCAGCGGCGACTGCAGGATGAACCAGCGGATGGCAATCTCGATCGGGCTCGTGAGGCAGCACGAGAAGAGGTCCATGGGCAGGTCGGGATTGAGCGGCAGGAGCTCGTTGCCCTGGCAGGCCGCGAGCTGCATGCACTCCCGGTACATGATGCCGGGCGTGGTCCTGCCGTTGGCCGGGTTCTCGGTGTGCTTGTTCCTCCGCTCCTCCTCTATCCGCTGGTCGACGAACCTGTTGAAGTTCGCGACGATGTTGCCGGCGGCATGGCAGTCGTAGACAAAGATGCAGGGCGCGCCGAGCCAGGTCTGCAGGGTCCGGATCGACACGGGGATGTACTGCGTGTAGCTCTTGTTGAACACCCAGATCTCGCCGGACTCTGTCGGCTTGGGCACGCCGTGGCCGTTGTAGTGGAACAGAATGCGCTCGTCGTTGGCTCGCCGGCGAAGGCCGACCCAGGTCTTCTTCGCGTCCTCCTCGTTCGGGTCGAGGCAGAGCGTGTACTTTGTCCGGTTGCTCAGGTTCTCGTACTGCATCTGGAGCTTGTTGCCGATGGTCTCGAGCACTTTCTTGGCGTCCGCGAGCTCGCGCGTCGGATCCACCCAGGCCTCGAGGCGCGCGCACTGCTCGGGCTTGACCACGTCCGGCGGGTCGACGCCGATATTTAGGCACAGGACAAGCGCCGCGAGCACGGTTTTCTGGCGGTCGCGTATCCGCCACTCGGGGACGGCCTCGTCGATTTCGACCTGGGGCTTGGGGTTGCCCGCGGTCTCGTGCCGCTTGTCGTCAAAGTAGATGAAATAGTTCTGCAGAACGAGGTCGGCGTGTCAGCGGCACTCGGGGAACACTGCTACACAATGACAAAAATAGGGGGGGTGCAGGAAGGAGAATTCTAAACACACCTGATTCAGATAGTTCATATAAACCTCCGAGTTGTAGACCTCCTCGAAGCCATGGCGGAACGCGGTGCGCTCGTGGTACTTGTACGCCGCGTCGTCGGGGTCGTCCCGGCGCAGGTCGTCGAAGCCGTCGAGGAGCAGGGTCGAGCTCTGGCTGCGGGACGGGAAGACGTCGGTGTCCCTGGACTCCTGGCGGACGATGGCCGGATCGCCGGGCCCCCGGGCAGCGAGCACGGCGGCGGCGGCGGCTTCGGCGCGATCAGCCATTGCGGCGGCGGGGGAGGAGGAGGAGGAGGGTGTGGGTGTCGGAGCGCGTTACTCGTCCAACGCCGGGGCTCTTGCGTCCAGCTTGGCGGTGGGTCTGCACGGAGCGGGAGGAAGAGGGGCGGCGTCCTGGCAAGGGAGGACGGCGAGGGGTGGAAGAAGGAAGGACGGGGGAGTATGTACTGTGCGGTTGCGAGATGGGATGAGGAGGCTGAGGAGGTGAATAAAGTTCCGCGGGCGAGTGTCTGTTTGGTCGACGCTCGTCCAATCTTATCTTCACCATCAACACGTCTTTTCCGGAGCAGTCGGAGTTGTTGACGATTTGATGTGCCTTTGCGCAGACTCGGCATTCTTGTGGCATCTACGCGTCTTACAGCGGCCCGGTGCTGTGGCTGGACGGACGACCAATGCCGAAGCGCGAGAGAGAGAGGGGATGCGCTGGCAGGTGTCTGGGCCGGCGCTTAGCCTGACGTGCTCGCCTTGCTGGCCACGGAAGACGCGCGGAAGTCGTGCGGACCGGACGCTCGGCGGGCGAAAGCGGCCTGCCAGCACATCGTTCTCGTTCTTACTGTTCCATGGCTTCGTCTTCCACCGGGCAAAAGCCATGAACGGGCCGTAGTGCGGCAGCTTGACGCATGCCGCCTTTCCCCCCCGCGCCCGTCGTAGACCCACCACTCCTCTCCGGCAGCTCTCATCAAGGAACTCGCATCGTGTTCACGGGCCGCTCAAGCCTGCCGCGGGCTCTGCAGGGCCGGCGGAATCGATGCGGTTCCCGGTCGTCGAGAACCTTAATCGGGCCGGCGACTGACCGACTAGACCCTGTCCATGGCCACAGAAACTCATGTTCAACCGCATAAGGAAAGCAGGCGTTCTGGTCCAGCTCCTGCCCCCTATCCCATCGGCCAGGTTGGAAGCGAACAAAAAGCACAAAAGCCCCTGTCGACGACGAACACGGGAACATCTGCCCCCCTGTGCCTGCCTGCCTGCCTGCCTCCCTGTCTAGCAAATGCCCGCCAGCGACGCCGACGACGCCGCGGTTGCGGCCGAACAGGCAGCCTCGTTGGCCGAGCTCGATGATCCGACCATCCTACGTCTCACGCAGCAGATCAAGGACGCCGAGGCTGCAAAGGTGTGTCTTTTTGTTTTCGCCATGAAGCAGCGACAAAACATTGGCTGTGGCTGACCATGTTCTTGGTACATAGAACCCCTTGGTGGGCGAGTTCGCACCCATCGAGATTCTGCTCGACCAGTACGAGGACACCACCTTTCGAAACAAAATAAAGGTAAGCCAGCACTATTCTTGACAGGGCACGACCGCTGGCCGAAGCTAACTGTCGTGCAGGCACTTGGAGGTGGGAATGCTGGCTACAGGCCTGTCCGTGGTGACGGCAACTGCGCGTGGAGAGGTAGGTAGCTGCCGCTCCGTTGCTCTTATAAATGAATGCACTTGACTAACTACCGCTCTCCTCCCACTCTCTGCAGCATTTGGATTTCGGTATTTTGAAATCGTCTCCAAGCTGTCAAAGGAGGAGATCTCGAAGGAACAGAAGGCCGTGGAGGCCCAGACAAGCCTGCTCGAGCAGGCCGGCTACCAAGAGAACGGCTACATAGACTTTGTCGACGAGACCATCCTCCTGTTCAAGAGGCTGCACAAGCTCGACGCCGGCCAGCTGCTGGCCGAGTTCAACAACATGGAGGTCTCGTCCGCCATCATCGTGCACCTGCGCCTGCTCGCGGCCGCGTACGTCAAGACGCACGCGGACGACTACGCGCCGTTCATCGACGCCGTCGACGGCACGACGATCGACGAGTACTGCAGCCGGCACATCGAGGCGTTCGCGGTCGAGGCCGACCACCTGGCGCTGAACGCGCTCGTGAACGCGCTGCCGACGGTCGAGCTCGGGATCGTGTACATGGACCGCAGCGACGGCGACGAGGCCGTCGTGCACTCGTTCACGCCGATGCAGCCGCTCGAGTCGCATCCCGTGCTGTACAAGATCGATCTCCTGTACCGGCCCGGCCACTATGACATATTTTACCGGTGAGGGAGGAGTACGGGGGTTGGCAGGACTTGTTGCTTTGTTTTGTTTACACCCCGTCTTAAATAAAAAGAACACGAAGTGACTACGTCGAAGGATGTCGTCAGGGGGGCGTCGAGTGAATGAATCCTAATGGCGTGTCGTGTCGATCGCCGTCGTCGGGGCCGATATGGTGATGCAGGGACGAGGTGATATGATAGCGTATACTCGTTAGTGGGGTGTCCGGGGCCCTAACCCCCTGCGGCTCGGGCGCCCAAAACAGCTAATTAGTGACGTCACGGGCGCTGCAGCAGCTGCTCATCGCCGCATGACATCTCATCTCGAGCCCCGGGCGAGGCAGACCTGCGGCCGCCGATCCCTGACTGACAGTCCCGGCAGCAGCCTCGGTGTGATGGCGCTCTTTCGTCGGCGACGGGGCCGTTCTGCCGCGCCGGCTGCCCATTCAGGTAGGCACCAGCGAGCAGCTCTCTTTTTGGCGGCCCGGGGGGGAAGGGACGGAGTCCGGGGGGGAAGCGGGATAAAAAAACTGGGTCGAAACAGCAACAACGTAGATCACGACACGATCGGGGAGGACCAGACGACGATGGTCGCCTGCTTGTTGACGTCGCCTTGCCCTTTGCTCTCTGACGCTGGACTCGGAACTAACTAGCTCACTAGACACAACCTTCTGTGAAGAAAGAAGCCTGCTGCTGCGCTAATCTCTTGCGCTTTGCCTTTTCCCTTTCCCCGCCACGGAGTCAACCCGTTTCTGTTTTCTCTTTTCTTCTGCCCGGCTTCTCTTCTCTCTCTTCTTTTCCCTTGTTCTTCTTTCTACTTAAACCTGCCGGCCACCGTGTCCCTCCTCCCAAAAGGCTCCTCGCTCCGCCTCCGATCTCGTCTTCTCCCCGTCCCCGTCCCTCCACAACGATCGTTCCCTCCGCTTCCCACCACCCACCATGTCGATGAAGAGCGCGCTGATCGCCGTCTTGCCGTTCGTTTTTACCGCGGGGTATGTCAATCAGAACAATCCGCGACTAGCACAAATAGGCACAACCTGCTAACCACCCTCCAGGGCCGCGCTGCTGCTCTTCTTCATCCTGCTGTGCGGCGTGACCGAGACCAACCCGCTTAACCGCATCTTCTTCCTCCAGGCCGACACGGCCGGCATTCCAAATGCGCCGTCCGTCACGCGGTGGACGATGTGGAACCGGTGCAGCGTGAACTCGCAAGGCCACAACACCGACTGCACGTCCAACCACCCCGCCTACGCCTTCCAGCCGGACGTCAACTTTGGCACGACGACAGACATCCCGTCGGGCCTCACGGACCACCACCACAAGTACTACCTCATGTCCCGCTTCACCTTTGCCTTTTTCTTCATCGCGACGGGCTTCACGACTCTCGCGTTCCTGGCAAGCCTTGTGAGCAAAAGTCCCATGATTGCAAAAGACTTGGACAGATTGCTAACCGTCATGTAAATCAGGCCGCGTTCTTCTCCATCATCGGCGCAATGGTCACCTCGGTGCTCGTTTTCCTGGGCCTCATCACGACGATCGTCGCGGCCTCGCTCGCGACCGCGCTCTACGTTGAGGTCAGGGGCGACTTCACCGCCGACGGCCGCGCCGCCAGCCTCGGCGTCAAGCTCTTCGCGTTCGCGTGGACGTCCGTCGCGCTCCTGCTCCTGTCCTTCGCCGGCTTTTTGTGGGCGCGCCGCGTGGCCAAGCGCGCGAAGGCGCGCGCCGTCTACGGCGAGCCCTACCACGAGCCGCTGCGCGAGAAGCCCGTCGTGGCCGAGAAGAAGCGGTTCTTCCGCCGCCGCCGCGACCGGTTCCCGTCGACCGACCACGAGAGCCAGCACCCCGTCATCGAGCCCGCCGGCCAAGAGGAGGCCGTCGGCGGCGTGGGCGACACGGCCGAGCGGTCGAGCTATGTATTTGACGAGGCCACCGGCCCGCGCGTCTAAAGAAAGCAGCCCGAGAAAAGACAAGCTCCAGAACCTTTTGACATGTTTTTCTTTTTCTTTTTTCTCTTTAAATCAATGAAGACGCAGAAACGAAACGAAAACAAAGAAAAAAAAGAAGACTATGCCGGTTGGTGGATTTCCACCTGCAAAAGATAGTAGATGCGTCGGCATAAAAATGGGGGGTCTAATCAAGTTGAAACTAATTATAATATTTCTAGTTGTTCTGGTATCATATGTATGTAATTTTTATTTTCACCCTTATGGAATGTCCAGGTCGGTTGTGGTGCTTGGGTGGTATTTTGCTTTTTGATATGCGTTGCCGTTCCAATAATAATTGATATCATAATATATAATCTTAAAGTCCTTATTCGCGCTTTCTTATTGTCCAATTCTGATATCCCATAGAGATGAGATGCGATGCGGGAGTCAGACTGCGGCAAGGGCCAGTGGGAGTCACATGCGAAATGGCTGTCTTTCTGAGAGATTCTATTCCTGTTCAGCAGCACGGTCGGCGATGACGTATTTCCTTTGACGATGCCTTCTCCGTTCTCCGTTCTCCGTGCTCTCGTCCGCAGCAAAGTGTTGGCGGTCATGGGTCGCATCATTGCATAGCCGTGCCGTCAGCGGAGACGCTCGTTGGACGACGTCGGGTCCCTGTCGCGACGCAACCGGTTGCGTCCCGAGCGGCGGTCCCGGTTCGCCGCAGAACATTCTAGCTGGGGCAAGTCGTGGCTACCAAAGCCCGAGTCCAGCGCCGCCGGTTCGCACGCCCCCGGTTCCGGTTCCGGTTCGCTGCTTGTGCCGGGGCAAAACATGATAAAAGGGAAGGCCAATTTCTTCTTCTTCTCCGCCTCGTCTTCTCGCATCACCAACATCACCACCACCGCCGCCTCCTCCAGCACAAGCACAATGCCCCGCAACTCCAGCAGCCGCCGCTCCGCGCCCGCGCCGACCCAGCGCCGCCAGGCCTCGACCTACGCGCCCGCGCCCCCCCCCCCCCCCACACCCCTCAAGACCCTCTTTCCCTACACGCCGCTCTTCCGATCTGGCAAGGGACCGGCCGGCCGGCGGGAGTGGGATGGGATATAAACGACGGCCCATCGCGTTTTGCGTGGGCCAGACCAGACCAGACCGGACGACTTTTGCTTGCTGGCCGAGGACCATAACAAGTCAAAAAACAGGTTCGCCGCCTCGGGCGGCGCGTGTCGAGGCGCGTGCGACACGGCGCGGCGCGGGCCCGTTCGCGGCCCTGTCGCACGCCCGTTCGGGCCAAGCGCACTGAGATCAGATAACGGGTCCGTGTCGACCGCCAGTCTAGACTCTCGGCCTGGGCGCGTCGGACTGATTGATTTGATTGATTGATTGATATGATTTGATCGATCGACTGATTGCTTGCAGGAAAAAAAAAACCCCATCCATCTCCAAGTCACCACCACCCATCCCATCTCCCCGGCCTGCAATTTCAATATGCAAATGCTAACCGCCGGACCGCGAAGCCCTCTTCTCTCTGCCCGGACCTGGCCGACCCTGCCGCCGAAAGTTGACCGACGTCATGACGCGTTTTCATTCAGCCCCCGTCCCTGTGCTCTTCGCGCACCACCGACATCACAATATGATACCACCACCACCACCATGCAGGGGCGATCTTCGCTTTGTCTGATAAATGAGCATCCGGAAAACCGGATCCGCTCCTGAAAGCCGGCGTCTAGACCCCTCCCTCGTAGAGTTTGCAATTATTGCTTGCTCCCGTAGAAGGAGAATGAAATTCGCGCGGCCGGCCGCAGCGCGAGGGAAAGAAGAGATCGGTTATGATATCATATCCTATCGGACCTCTCGTCCTTCCACTGCACATGGATTACTTTCTGTATTACTTTCTTGAGCTCTCGGGAACCTTCAAGTCGTGCGTTACGAAAATGACTTGCCAAACAGCAGCTACCATTAGCGCTGTCTGTCACGCAAAGTGAGGATGGCATCGAGGATCTGATAAAGACAGGAATGCGCTTCGGAGCTAGCCCACAGATGTATACACTCTTATTAGTTTCAGCGGTCTTTTAATTTCACGCAATGCTGGCGGCTAAAGTTGCAGACGGGTGTGGCCATGACAAGGCAGAGACCATATCCGCTCGCAGCATCAACGAGACTAAAAAAGTCTGGATCCCATGGACCCCCCTGGAGCCAGCGTAAATATGACGAAAATTAGCTGAGACTATGACAGATGCAATTGAATAATTATTTCTTCTCTTTAGGTCTCTTGGAAAAGCTTGCTCGTCAAAACAAATATCTAGACCCTCTGAAGAGATTTGGCGCCTGATTGTTTGTTTACGTTCGTAGCGCGGAGTTTAGACGGCCGTGGGGGAAACGAAAGCCCTCTCTTCCTTGGTGTTTCGTTTTTGCTTGGATACAACATTCCGGGCAACACAAGCACAGTGTTGCCATTAGCTACTTGGCAGCATTTGGCTCATTTTAGTTGTCTTTTGGCGACCCAAACTAGCTGAGTATGAGGGCCGCTTTGTTAAATCAAAATGGGAGGCAGCCCGGCATCGAAAAAATTTTTGCGGCAGAGAGCTCGAGCTTATTCGTTCTCGGGTCTGATAAATTTTAAAGTTATCAGATGACGTCAATCTCATCAGTGCTTTTTCTTGCTGGCAAATTTTCAATTCGTATAAATGATATGTCTGATGAATTGGATGTGCTTTTTATTTTCAAGACACGCACAGGGCTCTAGAGGACTAGACCAGGAGCTGGATATCATGTCGAGCAAATGCTTGCCAGAAGATCGGGAACGAAAAGCGAATACAGTTTTCGGAATTGGCGTTCGCCTCGAACGCAATTTCCTGGGTGCAGTAAGAACACAGACTAAGCCGTCACAATTTCGCTAGCAAGCATTGCATAACGGCTCATTTTCTGCACAATCTTCAGCTTCTTTCATATTCAACCATATGTGCTCTCTGTCTCTTTATTCAATCACTTCGTTTTGGGTCTTTATTGACATATAAAAATTTCTTCAAGCCAGGGCCCAGCTGGCTGAAACAAAGCATAGACGGCTTGAAGCCAAGGCTAATATAATATGGCCAAGGAGGCCGTGACGACGGGCTAATGTTGCCTTTTCGGGCCAGCCGGCCTGAATGTCAGCCGTGCGATCGATCGCACTCAAAAGTATCATCATACACAAGTCACAGTTTTAACCGGTCGCCGAACAAAACAAAACGCACGACTCCTCCGCTCGCCCTGAATGCTGCCACCCACATTTGACCATCGAGAAATCACAAAAATCATTCTCGAATCATAAAGTCGAAAATATGGATCGGCAGACCAGACAAACGCGAAGTAGGTCTAGATAGACGTGGTCATGCGACCAAAATCACCTCCAAAACTAGTTCATGGTGACGGACGGCACCAATTGTTGGTGCTTAAAGTCTAACATGGCATGGAACAACACATATGTACCGTACATCAGATGTAGAACAAAGACCAACAGATTTGCAAAATTTTCGACGGCTGTTTAGACTAGGTTGGCAGGAGGGCATTGCCGACGTGCCCTGCGTCCAGAAAAACAGCCACCTGTCTGGGCAGAACAGCAACATGGATGAAAAACACGTCATAGAGTGGCACTCCATTAATTGTCCAAAGCTTCCTTGCAATGCCGTGAAGAAAGCCGCGACGCAATGCGGCAGGTGCTGCGGTTTTCCTTTTTATTTTTTTGCGAAATGATGCAGGAGTGCATCTGATAATGAGCGGCCGATTATCGCGATGATGAGACGAGTTAATCAGATGCAGCACGCGTCGCTCGCCGTCGAGTGATTCGAACCGCACCAGGCTGGACGGGGCTGTGCAAGCGAAGCCGGGATAGAGAGAAGCAACGCTGCCGCGACGCAGACTGGGCGTCTGAGACTGAGACCTGAGAAGCCCGAGAACACACATAAGCAGCGGCGAAAAGGGAGAGGACCGCTGGGCCTCGCCTGCCTGAGGGTTACGGTCGTATGTATGATACGAGAGTTGTGCGTGGGATGTCTATTCTGCAGTGACGCCGGGGACGAACAAGCGCGATCAGATTATTTAGATTATCGCGCTAAGGGGCCCAATCCGGCCTAGCGCGGCCAGTGTGGGCCGCTCCGAAACGCCAGGCCCGAAAGGGCAGCGTGTCTGAGACTGGTTTGGGACGAGACTCTAGACCGCGTCTAATCAGATTCGGCCATCGGGCCTGTCGACACAGGCCCGACACAGACTTGGCCGCGACTGCCACGACGTTTTGTTATAAGCCAAGCGGTCTCCCCGCCAAGTAAGTTGTTTGTCTTCTCTTCCGCCGACATCAGGTTTTTTTTTGGTCCTTGTCTGTCTGTTACCGACTCGTCCGCCGAGACATCTTTCTCGCCATGGCGCAGGTATTCGATGTTTCTGTATTTTTCATGTAAGTTCAGTTCTTGTTCGTTCTCGCGCCGGGTTTTGTTTGGGCGAGTGTTTTGGCAAAAAAAAAGAAAGAAACAAAAGCTGGGTCATTAACGTTCCGCGCCGCAGTGTCTTTCGAGAGACTCTCGAAGCCTCAATCATCATTTCCGTCCTTCTCGCGTTTTTGAAGCAGGGTGTCGGTCGTTCGTCTGAGGATCCCACCGTCTATCGTCGTCTCGTGAAACATGTTTGGGTTGGTAGCGCTATAGGTTTTGCGGCCTGTCTAGTTATAGGCGGTGCCTTTATTGGTACGTGGTACTCGCTTGGCAAGGATGTTTGGGGTTCTTCCGAGGATCTCTGGGAAGGCATTTTCTCCATCATTGCGACCGTCATTATTTCGATCATGGGTCTTGCCATGCTCCGTCTCAACAAGCTGAAAGAGAAATGGCGTGTCAAAATCGCAATGGCTCTTGAGGAGAGGAATCACCGCGGAAAGGGCTGGTTTGGCCGCATGGCCCGCAAGTATGCCATGGGCATTCTCCCAATGATCACCGTTCTGCGCGAAGGCGTCGAGGCCATCGTGTTTGTTGGTGGTGTGTCCCTGTCCGCCAGTGCCAGCGCCTTCCCGTTACCCGTCATCTGCGGTATGCTCTGCGGCGGCGCCATCGGCTTCCTCATGTACAAGGGTGGTAACTTTGTCAGAATCCAGCTGTTCTTGATTGTTGCTACGTGCTTCCTCTACCTCGTCGGCTCCGGTCTCTTTTCGAAGGCTGTCTGGTATTTGGAAATGCACCGCTGGACCCAGATTGTCGGTGGTGATTTGGCCGAGACCGGCACCGGCCCGGGCTCTTACGACGTTCGCAAGTCCGTGTGGCATGTTAACTGCTGCAATGGAGAAACATCGGGCGGCTGGATGATTTTCAACGCTCTGTTCGGTATGGCTCCTCTTTTTTTTTCCTTGGTGGTTTCCTTGTTTCGTATTTTGTTCCGCGTTTTCTAACTCATTCTAGGATGGCAAAACTCTGCAACCTATGGTTCCGTTATTTCGTACAACGTCTACTGGATCGCCATTATGGTCTCTGTTGCTCTTATGCTCTTCAAAGAGAAGCATGGCTACTACCCGTTCCTCAAGAAATGGACGGCCAAGTTCGAGGCGCGCAAGATCGCCAAATATCAGAAGAGACTTGCCGCCCGACGAGCCGAAGAAGAAGCCGAAGAAGCTGAGAAGGCTGCGAACAGCGCAGCATCGGTCGAAGAAAAGGCGTAAAAAGGTTTGGCCAAGGCCGCGACGGAGTCGGGCTCTATGTGTATTTTAGATATCATTTTTTGTTGTAATCACGCTCATAACGTCAGCGTTTTCTCGCTGTTCGATGGCGAAGGTTGATAATTATTGTTTTGGATAAATAGCGGGAAAGTGTAATAATTTAATGAGAAAACAATGGTTTGACTTCTGGATGCAATGTCATGCAATAATAATGCAACGGGTTTATTCACTTCATTTAGCAGACTGCCATGTGGATCCTGCATGGTCGGGGCATCGATGGGCTCTCTGTCGTTCAGGGATCAGGAAGAAGAAAGCTGGCATCGGGCTAGGGTATGTTTTCAGAGTTTAAGGAACTGTTACCTGCACAACGCTGTCTATGTGCGCCGCCTGTTGACAGCCCTCCTATCCTACAGCATAACGCAGCCTACACCTTGACAAAAAAATCACCACGCCTTACAGCAAAGCGTAAAAAGGACATATACACAAGGATTCCATTTTGTTTAGTTGCGGACCTTTTCATGTGCAAATATCGGGTGAACAGGTTACGAAAACTTTAGCCCTACGTGCGGCTGCATATTGCGAGTATTAACGGGCTCAAAAGTCTTGGAAAGGCCAAGACATCGGACCAGTTATCCGATCCAGCAACTCTGCAAAGTGCGGGTTTTCTGGGCAACACTTGCTCGACAATCTGATTTGATTTCGTTGCCTGGCAAGTCGACGCTTGGCGGTAATCATAGTATGTACGAACTGCCGTGTGAACACGGTCGACGATCTTGGCATCCGGGCCAGGCGACGACAGCCAAAAGCGGTCTGGACTTTCGCTGCTTCGTCCGACTCGCGCGGTTGCCAAAACACGGCCGATGGGCGAATTTCCCATCTTAAAATACACATCGTCTGGTCGTCCGGTCTGCTTTCTCTCCGCCTTGCCTTGCCTCTCGTCGCAGTGTAAAGTGTTGCGTGCCGGTGTCTCTCCTCGCTTTCCTTTCCCTTCGTCGCTGCTGTCTCCACCATGGCGTACATCTTCGCTGTTCCAGTGTTCTTCATGTGAGTCGTCCGTCGTCGTCCAAGGATTCTGTGGAGTGCAGTGTCGCGGGTCTGTCTAACCTGTCCTATTCTTTCTGCAGCCTCTTCCGAGAGACACTGGAGGCGTCAATCATCATCTCGGTCTTGCTGGCCTTTCTGAAGCAGGGCATCGGCAAACCCACAGATGATCCAGTAATATACAAAAAGCTGGTCCGGCAAGTCTGGGTTGGTTCTGCGCTCGGGCTCCTCATTTGTCTCATTCTCGGCGGCGCCTTCATCGGCGCATGGTACGGACTCGGACGCAACATCTGGGGCAGCTCTGAAGATATCTGGGAAGGTGTGTTCTGCCTGGTCGCTGGTATCATCATCTCCATCATGGGTCTCGCTTTACTTCGCGTCAACAAGATGCAGGAGAAATGGCGCGTCAAGATCGCGAAGGCTCTCGACAAGGGCGAGAGTGACCGTCACGGCCGTGTCGGTCGTTTCATGCGCAAGTACGCCATGGCGATTCTTCCGTTCGTCACCGTTCTGCGTGAGGGTATCGAGGCCATCGTCTTCATCGGCGGTGTTTCCCTGTCCGCACCTGCGAAGGCGTTCCCGCTTCCCGTCATCACCGGTATTCTCTGCGGTGCCCTTATCGGCTACTTCATCTACAAGGGCGGCAACTACATGAAGATCCAGATCTTCCTTGTCGTCTCCACCTGCTTCTTGTATCTCGTCGCTGCCGGCATCATGTCGCGTGCCGTCTGGTATTTCGAGATGTATCAGTTCGCGAAGCTTGTCGGCGGTGATGTTGCCGAGACCGGCTCCGGTCCCGGTTCGTACGATATCCGGTCGTCCGTGTGGCATGTCAACTGCTGCAACCCGAACATCGACGGTGGCTGGATGATCTTCCAGGCCCTCTTCGGTATGCTTTTCTTAATCTTTTGACTGTCTGAGGGCTAAGGAACCGACGACTAACCCAATCCATCATATAGGCTGGCAAAACTCGGCCACGTACGGCAGTGTGCTTATGTACAACATCTACTGGATCGCCGTTATGGTCGCGGTCATGTTGCTTCTCTTCAAGGAGAAGAAGGGACACTACCCGTTCATGAAGAACATTAGGCGCAAGAAAGCAGCGGCCGTTGTCGAGTCTGAGCAAAACAGTGACGCGCCGTCTCCGCAGGAGACCAAGAATGCCGAGCTGGTCTAAAGTGTCTGTAATAATATTGGTTTCGGACGAACGCCGTCTCTAATTTTCTTTTTCGGCTGTCTCGTGTTCTTGGATTTGAGGGACCGTCCGATTCGTGAAGGTCCGATAATAAAAGCGTTCGTCGATTGCGGACGCAACGTGAGGGAGGGCTCTTGTATTTTATATATCAAATACCGTTCATTGCGCAGAAATAATCCAACCTCTTTTGCTGCAATGATATTTCTAATGGATTGTATTTTGTTTTAATTGGTTCGCGTGATGCTTTGGTTTGCTTAGCCTAATGTTAACGTTATATGTTTTGCCGGTATAAGACCGTGTGTATTTAAAATTGATTGAGAACAGAATATGATACTCCAAAATGTCTTGATTATGACTTGCTATCCTACAATGCCACCCTTAAGCGACGCCACCCAGGCCGCTGTCCTCATCTTCAGACTCGACTTTATCCATCCCTCTATTCTCACCTGCAAGCATGGCCGAGTCTATCGGCCGCCGCGGCCACTTGCGGGCCAGGTCAATCTTTGATGTCGGAAACAGCAACTCAAGCAGCCGAAGCAAAAGAATGTCGATCACGGCGCACATGACAAACAGCTTGCCGGCCCATATGCCGCATCCGTAGTATCGCTTCAGCCGGTCGATGACGGGCTCGTTGTTCCTGCCCGCGATGAGGTCGTACACTTTCTCCGTGCGCATGGCAACGTCGTGCCAGCCGTACATGTTCTTGACCTGGTCGTGGAACGTGGACGTGTCGACGCTCTTGTTCTCGATCAGCGAAATCGCCCGGCTCGTGGACGTAACCAACGAGTCCTCCGACGGCGACGAAAATATGGTCATGTGCGACGGCAGCACCTCGGGGATGCCGCCCACTTTTGTCGTGACCACGAGCAGGCCGCACGACGCGGCCTCGACGAGCACGGTCCCGAACGCCTCCGTCAGGGTCGGGTGGAGGTATATGTGGCCCTTGACCATGACGTCGCGCACGTCCTCGTGCCGGACGCTGCCCATCAGTTCGACGCGTTCCTGGAGCTGGTACTTTTCTCGCATCTGCTCCAGGTCGATCTCGCGCGGCCCGCTGCCGCCGATGATGAACCGCACCGTCGGGTGGGACATGCAGATCCGAGGAATCACCGCCGTGAGCAGGTCCGCGCCCTTGTTTGGGTACAGCCGCGAGATCACAACGATCGTAACTACAAAATTGTCAGACTCGTCCATGCAAACATAAAGACGGAATCGCCACTGAACATACCGTGAGAGGCCGATGCCTTGCTGGGGTCCGGCCGAAAATTAGACGCCACCAGGGCATTTGGAATCACGCTGACCATGACCGGGTCCAGCGAGGCTCTCAAAACCGTATTCTCCTTGCTGTCGAATATGACAATTAATCCACAGTATTCCTTGCCACGAGCATGCACCAAGCCACTCACCAAGTATGCGACACGCAGATGACGTGGCCGATGTCGCTGAGCGTGAACTTCAATAGTTTGTTGCCCAAGATGCTTCCGGGGTCGGCGAACCCAAAAAGCGAGTGGTCCGTGAACACGGCCTTCAGGCCCATCGTCCGGCTGTGCAGGATAGCCTCGTGGCACAGGCTGCTCAGGCTGCCGTGGCCGTGGACGATTTGGATTTGCTCGCGGGTGAGGATGTTGCGGAGGATCGGGAAGAACGAGAAGACGGACGGGAACGTCGACTCGCGGAAGAGCACGTAAAACGGCACGTAGTACACCTTCAGGCCGTGCGTGAGATACCGCACGCCGGTGCGCGAGCCGTGGGCGTGGGTGATGATGACGACGGAATGGCCGAGCGTGATCAATTTCTGCAGGGCAGTGTTAGCTGGCCGGGATTGAAACACCCCAGGCTCCAAAAGCTTCGTCTTCTCAAGACAATGCACTCAATAGTAGTAACACTTACAGAGGACAGCTGATATATATGCGACTCAATACCGCCAGGCTGTGGATAAAAGAAATCGCACACCATTCTGTATCACTCAATCAGCATGCCATGACGCCCGTCAATCCACCGTCTCCAAATAGATACTCACGCGATATTGTATGGCATTGTTGCTGCAATTGGAAATCCTCGGAAGAGCTGCTCTTG
This sequence comes from Lipomyces sp. NRRL Y-27488, assembly GCA_030556275.1. Lineage (NCBI taxonomy): Eukaryota > Fungi > Ascomycota > Lipomycetes > Lipomycetales > Lipomycetaceae > Lipomyces > Lipomyces sp. NRRL Y-27488. The sequence goes on along the minus strand of JAKTPS010000189.1, from coordinate 2,284 downwards.
CTCTACCAGCCGCAGCGCTTCAGAGCCGCGTGTAAGTGCAACCTCAGTCCAATGTAGACAGTTGTTCTGCAGGTTAGTCGACTGCCCGAGATGAGAGATATGCCGTATGAGGTGCGGCTCACGCAGATCGATAGAGTTCGGAGAACCAATTTTACGGCCGGCGAGGATGAGAGATGCTGTTTTCTGGAATTAAAGGGCGGTTTTGATATCTACTTTGTTTTCTACATTGCGCTATGCGGATTTAATCTGCTGACTTGGATATATGGGATTTGAATTTTTGTTACTTCCAAAATTAGCAGACTCTGCGAGATAAATGGATCTAGGGAACCTCTGGCCACAGCGACAATTCATCGACAACAACACTTAACAAAATGTCCGTCGACGAGGTCCCCATCTGCACAGAGAAGGCAACAAAACTTGTCGGTGAAGCGTTGCGCTGGCTCCTGATGTCTATCGGCGGGCACAGTCAATCTGGCTGTCTTCTGACCACTAACCATGCCAAAAGAGGTTTGATGGACAATCAATATCAAGATTGCCGGAGATCACATAATTCACGAAACATAGGATACTTTGCGCATCGTTAGTTGCTGACGAATAATCCGCATGCGGGCCCAAAAACAAACGGGACCCAACACGGGTCTGTCGCGTTCCGCTTTCCGAAGAACACTTGTAATTTTGCATATGGATCTCGCAAAACATCATGCCATCAGCCCAGCATAGACATCGTTAGTTGCTCCTGGCTATCTGTCAAAATGCAAAACTCGTTCTCATCACGCAAATCCTTCGGAACCGGAGAATTGAACGCATGCACTTCTGAAATCAAAGGGTATAAGTAAGCTAGCCAGAGGTCAGAACCGTCTTCAGAATTATGACTGATTTGACTTACGAGCCTTGGCCAGTGTCGGCGACGAATGAATTTGTAGTGTAGTGTTTAGCACATGCATGACACGTGCCATATAATTTCGAGTTCAACGGCAACCGTGTATTTGCGCCCAGAATAGGCTTGTTTAGCAATCGCCATATCGGGCAAAGTGATTGCAGCTCCAGTCTTCTTTGGCATGTGCTAAGCTGTACCATCTTCAAGAAGACACAGCAAACGACAGCGCAGTGTGCAAACTACAGAGAGCAACAGAACTGAACAACCAGAATTAAAACTGCGACTTTTACAGTCTACGTACGAAGTCTCTGTGCGCGTTCCAGTCTGCTCAGTGAATGAATACGTGCTGCAATGATGAGGACAGCGCCAGCTTTGCGTCCCACACCGCCCATGTTAAAACGCCATTATGAGACTTAATCCCGCAAAAATTTTAAAAGCAGTCAACTCAACTGTGGAATAGCCAGATGCTTGTGGCCCAGCCACAAGGGAAGGCGGGCAACGCGCTCGCGGAAAAAGACCTAACCCTGTAGTAAATAGCAACAGGCGTAAGCCGGCCCGTTTGCCAATTCCCAAAGCCGCCCCGCCGGTTTGGCATATAAACCCCCAGCCGCCCGCCCTCTTCTCCTTCTCTTTTTCTTTCCCTCCTCTCTCATGGTCAGGCTCCACATACACGTTCCCCCAGCGCCGTGAACACGGGGCTTGAGTGGAAGAGGCATCCGAGAACTGTATCAAACAGGTTAGTACAGTATCTTGTTATTTGATCTATGCAATTTTCCGGCGGCCGATGCTAACATGTTTTACGCAGTTTTCTACCCTCCAGCCCGACCGCGAACGCAGAACTCCACTGGCCGCCTCCCACCAACTGGTGTCCGGGCTCGGGCAGGAGAGGCCGTCAAAGGGTAATACGGTATTTTGTTATTTGTTCTCTAAATTTTCCGCCGACGTCATGCCATCATAGCCGATCGGCCTGTCCCTGGATCATGTGTGACCGAGCTTGCGTGCTAACATGTTTGTTAGATTAGTAGGACGAGGATCGGGTCGGAAGGAGCTAACGGACTGCAGCACCGGCGTGGTGGGGGTTTCCCCTTTCCCCCATCCCATGCCCGAATGGGGCGCCGCGGGGTTCCAGGATGTGAAATCCCCCGGAAACGGGCACACCTGGGCCGGGGAATAGGTCTGCGCGTCTCACCAGACAGGGGTGGGCGGGTCGGTGGTTTGGGCGGGACGCGCGACCTATAATGGAACGGGGGAAGTAGTGCGTGTAGTGCCCCAAACGCAAGGTCAAGGTTGGACGCAACCTTGATCTTGAATGGACTGCACTGGCTGCTTCCCCCGTTTCCAAACAGCCTTGAATCTGGGTTAGGGTATGTGATTTTGGCGACGCGTCGACTCGCGTCCTAGTTTATA
>JAKTPS010000188.1:0-23878 GCA_030556275.1 Lipomyces sp. NRRL Y-27488 | reverse complement strand
TCGTTGTGCGTCGTTGTGCGTCGTTGTGCGTCGTTGTGCGTCGTTGTGCGTCGTTTGTGCGTCGTTTGTCGTCGTCGTTGTTCGTCGCTTTGTCGTTGTGCGTCGTTGTCCTTGTGGTCGCTGTCCTTGTGGTCTCTGTCCTGTAGTCGCTGTCGTCGTCGTGGTCGCTGCTGCTGTTGCTGCTGCTACTGCTGTCGCTGTCGCTGTTTCTGCTGTTAGTATTTGTCGTTGTAGGTTACTAATAAAAATCAGATCATACCTTCAAGTCACTTCGTGTTGGGGAGGCGGAATGCTGCATGTGAAGGAAGGAAAAAAGGAAAGAGGGAAAGGAGCGAACGGTCGGGGGACGGGGGATTTTATAATCGACTGGCGGGCGTGGGCGGGGGGTTACGAGATGGGCTAGGCATTGCGAAGCGGGCTGGGAGAATGAGCGCCGTAAACAAAGTGCGTCATCGGAGGTTCGGGCAGGATTCAGCTGCCCGTTTCACGTTCACCGACACATTAATCAAATCGCGGCACTGGCAGACCACTGGAGATTCAGTTTGGAGCAATAAATTTGACTTGCGTTGTATTATATCGACGCTTTGGCACCAGAGAATCAACCCAGCCCAAGCTCTTTTAGCCCGCGAGACTCGTGCGGCTTAGCCATTCACTGAATCGGGCAACGCACAAACATGCTATTCTGGACGCGAGTGCACTCGGATCTGCACACACTAGAACGTGGGGGAGTTGTTGGATATGGCACCGTCATAAGACGGACAATTTCAATCCAAACTGCGGGATCCAAACTGAGTGCTAGGGCAGTAGAAAGGAACGGTCAACTCTGGCCACTCACTGGCCATTCTTTGAGCAAATAGATTTTGCAAAATCGTAGCGGTGCCTGTATTTTGTGGATGAGTTGTCATCTGAGCGTCACCAGGTTACGGCGCGCAGTTACAGTAGAAGAGTTTGGCGACAAAGTGCCATGACTTGTTCCACTTGATGTTGTCGGGACTGATTGTCCAGCTCCTCGATTTTAATTTTCATGTACATGTCTACTCATGATCGTCCTCCGATATGCCCGGACAATTGTCCTCCAGATCCTGCTTGCTGTCGTACTTGCAGCCGCACCAAAAACAGTAGTAGTACTGCTCGCGCAGGTACTCCAGCACGATCTTCAACCTATCCGCCGGCTCAAGCTGGTTGAAAGACTCGAGCTCGTCGTCAACGTAGTCTTCCGGTACGAGTTCTTCGACGGCCGAGATGTTCTCCGCGTCCCGGCATCCGTCCTCGGCGTCCTCCCCGTCCAGTCTGAGTGGCCGATCAAGTATGCTCTTGCGCATCAGCGCCTCACCTCTCGCGAGTTCTCGATCAACGGCGAGCTGGCGCCACAAAAAGTTGGCGCTTTTCAGCGTCAGCCGGTCGGCGGACGCGACGGACAGGTCCTGCGAAAACAGAATGCGCTCCAGGTGCGGGTCGGCGGCGAGATCGAGTTCCTGGCACAGCTTCTGCGTCTCGTGCAGCTGTCCGAGGATCTTGCGCTCCTGCTGTTCTTGCCGCTTGCGGTCGATAAATGAGACCTTTTCTGTCGTCTCCTCTTCCTGAATGCGGCGAGCCTCGTCCTGGAGGACGCTCTGTTCCGCAGTATCCATTCCAATGCCATGCCGGTCTATTCAATATAAATTAGTCCCCAGTAACCTCCCAGACCCTGAAAAAAAGCTGAGAATATTACTGACCATATTTCAGAGTAGGGCGTAACGGCACCGCTACGTCGTCGTCGTTTTTTCCAAGTCCCTTGCCAGGCACAAAGCCCATCTTCTTCATTATCGACAGCGCCACGCTAGACATGGTCTCGTCAGTTGCATCTTCATCGTCGGCGTCGCCATTATTTCCAAACAAGGACGTGTCAAGGCCGCGTTCTATTTTCTCCCGCTGCACGACGTCCGGCGGCAGTGTCCTTGATTTGACTTCGCGCTCCCGTTCTTTCTGTATCCGCCGACTCGTGTATGTCATGTCCTGACGGCGCACGGCCGGAATGTCTTCGATGACCATTGTCAGGTAGTCGTCAGGTGCATCATCGTCTGACACATTGGCATCCTGGCTTTCCTCAGCCTCGCGAGATTCTGTAGTGTCCCGTGTTCGATCGTCCCACTCGGACGGCTGTTCCTCCGCGACTTCAATGCTGTCTCCACTCTCGGCATGACCGGGCAAAAATGACGGCCGCCATGATCCACTCGGATTTTGTCCCCGCTCGGCTCCGCGCTCGTCGTTGTCGTCCTTCGCCTCTTTCGCGACCGGCTGCGTGTTGGGCCTGCTTGGTGCCGTCTTCTTCGCGAGGCGGTCGAACGCGTTCTCGGCGCCGTCGTCCTCGTCGCCGCCAAACCTGCCGCTGTCAATTTTGCGTTTCTTTAGCCTGCCGGCACCAGAGAACAGAGCTCGTTGCATGCTGGACAGGCCGATCGCTGAGACTTCCCTGGCACTGTATGTGTGCCTTCAACTAAGGAACTTGGTCCGCAAAGCCCTAGCCCAATGATCTGTGTTCGCTATCATTGTGCACCCGAGAGCGAGACTAAAGAATTGCACTGTCCTGTATACAACCTCCACGCTCCGGACAGAAATCAAGCGAAAATGAGTATTGCAAGCCGACAGTCGTCGCTACCGGTGTCCGGAAATCCGAGCGGGCCGGCGAAGTACTACCACGCCGCAAAGCTGACCGGCGCGGCGCCGAGCACGCGAGCGGACATCTCGACCGCACTGCTCGAGCTGCTGGCCAAGCTCGACGTGCACGACGAGCCCGCGGCGGGCGGCAATGCCGACGAGGGAGAGGACGAAGAGGAAGAACGTGCCACGCAGTATGGCGACGGCGACGCCGGCTCCGTCGGTGGTCCGGCGAAGAGCCAGCCGCAGTCGATCAAGGCGAAGAAGCGCGAGGCGAGAAAGGATCGAAAGCAACAGCAAAAATCGGGCGAGCATGCTCACGACCGAGTGGCCAAGGACCAGCGGCAAAAGCCTGAGCCGAGAACGCCGCTGTGGTTTGAGAAGTATATCTGGTTCCTGTCCAGCGACGGCTATCTCGTTCTCACCGGCAGATACGACCGCCAGACGGCACTGCTTCTGAGCCGGCATCTGTCGCCCCACGACGCCGTCGTGTCGTCAGACGCGCCGTCGTCGAGTCTTGCCCTCGTCCTGAACCACTTGAAGGCCGACGACATCCCGCCGAGCACGCTGTCCCAGGCGGCCACACTGGCGCTGTCGACCTCGACAGCGTGGGACAACAACGGGCTCGTCGAGGCCTGGTGGTGCCGCGCGACTGCGGTCAGCCTGGAGACGAATGTCGAGCAGGCGCTCGAGGACGGCGACGCGGCGCCGGAGTTTTTTTTCCACGTCGGCATTGACGGGCGGAAAAAGATGCCGATCGGGGCGCCGCAGCTTGTGATGGGCTTCGGCATCGTGTTTCTGGTCGACGACGAGAGCGCAGCCCGGCATGGGAGATTGCGTGTGCTCGACGACGAAGCTGCTGATGGCCAGCAGCCTTCGGAAGAGGCAAAGGATGGCAATGCCTGGAAACAAGAAAGCGACGACGATGACGACGAGGACGAGGACAACGACGACGAAGAGGACAATGCGGACGACGCGAACGATGATGGCGAATCCGAGAATGACTACTCGAGCAATGCTGACTCTGCAGCTGAGCAAGATGTCGAAGACGATGTCGAAGAGGACGATGATGATGACGACGACGACAACGACGTCTCGATGGCGTCCACGCCGCGAAGCGACTCACCGGCGCCGAGCGTGTCTGGAGCTCTTCCGCGCGGCAAGAAATCCAAGCTCAAGAAGATCTCTACAAAGTACGCGGCACAGGACGCCGCCGAGCGCGCGCTACGCCTGAAGCTGCTCGGTTCGGAAAAGTCGTCGCTGCGCGTGGCGCAGGAGCAGGAGCGCGCCGAGCGCCGCGCGGCCCGCGAGCGCGAGTTGCGCGAGCAAAAGCGACGGGAGGAGGCGGCTGCGCTGCTGAACCGCGCGCGACGGAAGGAGGCGACCGAGACGCAACGGGTGCCGCTCCGGGCGGACGTTCTCCTCGCCCAGAGCGAGGACGAGAAGAACGAGACCTTTGAGCGGGAGAAGCTTGTTGGCAGGCCGGCCAGGGAGGATACTCTGCTGGCGGCGGTGGCGGTGTGTGCGCCGTGGCCCGCGATGCATAAGATGAAGTACAAGGTGAAGCTCTTTCCGGGCTTGGGCAAGAGGGGTAAGACACTCAAGAAGTGCCAGCAGTATTTCATGGAGGGCATGGGCTCGCCGATTGACAAGGCCGAGGACGTCCAGCGGTGCTGGCCGCGCGAGGTGTTTTTGATCGGCGCGCTGACGGACAGCGAGATTGGGCTGCCCGTCGGAGTTGCAAAGTTCAGGGCAGCTATTCCGACAGCGAAGGCAAGCCAGGCCCCAGCCCCCAGCCAGAAGAGCAGCGGTGGCGGCGGTAATGTGGGCAAGAAAGCCGGCAAGAAGGGCGGACCTGCGAAGCCAGGGAAAAAGAAGGGAAAGTGAGGTATTTCATGTCTGCATGATAGTCTGCTTGATATAAATCTCGATGCGCAGTGTTTTGTTTTTCGTACATACGTACACTGTATGTACCAAGCCACTACACAAGAAGATGCAATAGTCATTATTATATCAAAGCATAGACGGGAGACGTAGGATCGACTAGAAATAAAATAATACATCGAGCAGCCGCACTATATAGCTCGCAAATACAAAAAGAAAAGAGCACACAAGAATGAGAAGGCATCTACAGAGCCTGCTTCAGCCTCTCCGCCAGTTTCACCTTCGCCATTTGATACGCGTTGAGTAGCTTGATGTGCGTCGTTAGTACTCTGGAGTATAGAAGGAAACCAAAGAGAACGGTGACTTACTCCCTGTTCGCTGAGATCCAGGTTCACGTTCGAGTCGTATGCGGGTGGTCTGGATACCCGCGTGGAGATGACAACGGGATCTGTTTCGAGGATAATTCCGTCGTCGACGGTTTCATCGACGGCCAGAGAGGCAAGGTCGTAATTGTCTATGATAGTCCGCTTGTCCATGGAGTGTCTATATTTTTGGCGTTAGCAATTAATAATCAGGATATTCTAACGACAGTAAAAAGACTGATTTACTTTAGCAGGATCTCAAGCGAATCCCGCAGAGCCAGAAGGACTTGGTAGAGCATGGTCTCGCTCTCGTTCAAGCCACCGACGACGTAGACGATGACGTCGACAATCTCCTTATACACGACGACGTGGTTGTCAAACAGGATTATATCAGTGCCCTGCTTGTGCGTCTTGTCAAAGAGGCCCTTCTCGAATGCGCGCTGCTCCTTGATGGTCGGGTAGGGATTGGCGTATTGGTTGTGCGGGTAGGCGTGGGGAGGCTGATAGTACTTTGTGAGGATGCGATGCGAGTCATTGTCGAGGATAAGCACGGCGGAGACGGTGAAGAGGGTGACGTTTGCTTGTGACATTATGGCGGGGATTATATGGATGGCGCGTAGAGGGGTTCGGAGAGAAGTGTGCGATCGTCCAAGTATCGGGAACAGGTGTTCAGTCGGGGGTGTTGGCGGTATGCAAGTTGTGTGTCGCGTTCAAAAAGGCAATGCAGCACTGGCAGGACTAAATCCTTCGAACGGTCGTCGCAGCAGAGAACTTGGCCAAAAAGATAAAAAGAGAGCCGGTGGTTTGGACAAGAGGTCGATGGAGGTCTCTTCTTCTGTTCCTGAATGCTGGATGAGCCGGCGATTGCTGCTCTGCGCAGCAAAACCGTTCTGGGGAAGAAAGCACGGAGTAATCACCCTTACCCTGGCTTTTCACGTAACTGCGCAGGCGCTGATGCCATGACATAACTGCGTACTGTGTGGTGCAGATATGCAGGATGAGATTGGGTTTTGGCTAGCGCGCATAGTCAGGGCTAGGGCAAGCCGAAAGAAGCAATATGCACTAGTGCTATTTTGGGCAGGCCAAAAGGCTGATCTGTCCGACGTCAGTCGCTTCGAGCCCAGCAAGCCTGGCAAGCACCACCAGTCAGAGACCCTGGCAACGAATCTGTCGCCAAAATGCACGAGGACGTTTTCCTTGCTGAACGGCACAGCCAAGCAACAAACGACAAACATGTTATATGATACCCCAAATCGGCGTGAAGGGAATGTGGCCCGCTCGAACAGGAAATTGGAATGCACGTGAATTGTCCCAATCGGGCGGTAGCGTTGGGATCTTGGGATTTGGGACGAATAAACTTGGAACTTGGGCATTCCTGCGCAGGAATTTGGCTCATTTCTCTGGGAAAAAAAAACAAGGCAGCAGGAAAAGGCCCAAAGCAGCACAAAGTTCGACGGCCCATTCATTCCTGGCGGAATGCGGCCAGCGGGCCCAGACCGCCGTGTTCCGCTGGCTGTTCGGCGGCCGTTCAGAAGACCGTCTGCTGGCTGTCGAACATGGACGGCGGCCGGTGATATATACTCAATGCTGCCATGGCCTGCCCGGCGGCTGAAGCAGGCTGTGTTGTGTCAGAAATTATGCATATAGGCTGCCGAAAGAAAATAGGCTTGTGTTGTTTTGTGTGTGTACCGCAAGCGGCGTGCGGCGCTCTCTTTTGGGCGCCGCGGCTGCAGCAAACATGCCTGCTCCCAATTCCAGGCTTCCTTTCCCTTTCCCCTCATCGACAACATCTACACCCCGGCCACGCAGAAAAAAAGATAGGAGAAAAGGGAAAACCACCTTCGTTCTTCTCCCGCGATCGTGCTTGCTCTCCCTTCCTGCTGCCTCTCCCGCTCCAGGATCGTCGAGTGGCACGTCCGCGGAGTTCGCAGTTCGCACCTCTGCTACTATTCTCGGCAGTGATCTGTGCTGCATCACCTCGCAAACCACCAACCTCCACCACAATCTCGATCGACCAGCAACAATGGCGGTCGACTCCACACTCGTTTTCAGTTTCTCCGTCGCGACATTCGTTCTTGCCCTTATTGCTCTTCTTTTCGCTCTCGGCTTCGTGCTCTTCTCCCGCATGCGCAAGCGCCACGTCTGTCTGCATAACGACAACAGCTGTCGCGACGATGATCTCAGACTGCACCACCAACAACAGCACCAACCACAACAACAACAACAACAACAACAACAACAACAACAACAACCGGCGCGGGGAAAGAAGACATGGATCCTCCCCTATTCCGTGCAGGACATGCACGACGACGACGACCTCGACGACTACGACGACGAGAAATTCGCCGTCCTGCCGCCCAGTCTCGACGACTACTCGCTCTCGCGGACCTCGACAGACGCCACGATCGTCGCGAGCCCGGCTCCGCACTCGCCCCAGTCGCCGCTGCACAACCTTGTCCGCCGCGCCAGCGCGTCCCTCATCACGAACCTGCGGCGGAAGAGCAGCGCGACGCAGGTGAGCGTGCCCGAGATCAGGATCACGTTCCCGGACGACGTCGACACGGACGAGTACGACGCGCGCACCGACGACCGCAAACCGCGCCGGCCGCGGCCCGCCGTCTACGACTCGGCGTCCTACACCGCCAGAACGGACGCCGCCGGGCGGCGGAAGCCGCGCGTCGTCGTCGTGCAGATCTCAGAGTCCGGCGCGGCGTTCGTTCGCGACCTCGACGAGATGGACCACGGGCCGTCTCGAGACTCACGACAAAGCGTTTGACATTCGAATTGAAAGTTTCTATTTCATTGCTGTGATTTATTTTTTTATTGGGTTATTTTTCGATATATACTTGTCTCATCAACTGAGTTCTTCTTTTGTCCATTTTGGCGCGTCGCAATCAAGGCTTCTCTCTGCTTGTTTTCTTCGGTGTTATCTATTGTATATGATCAGGACTGTTTCGGCAGCGCCACGCTCTCTTTCGCATACGAAAGTTGCCGGTTCCCACACTCTTTTTTACGTTATCGCGTTTTTTTGTATGGTACTTGCTACAGCACTTACATTGTTTTCATAATACCATGGCTATCTTTATCACGCGCTCGCCGCGTGATCTCACAACAATGGCGGGGAGGCTTGGATGGGAAATATATATAATGTCTATTCAATTTACTGCAGCAGATTACTGAAAATGGCAAATCTACCGCGTACCGCGTTTTATTGTATTTTGTTACGTTCAAAATATAGATTTTGCAAATAGTAGCATTCGACAAGTTTACCTCCATGTTGAAAGAGGTAATAACGGTCGTCCCTTCATTTGTATTTCACTCTATGGTGAAAATATCATACATGACTTTGCTCCCCGAGTCTACCGTGGAAAATAACCAGAAATCAAAAACCGAAAAGAGAGAGGGGGAGGAAGAGAGGGGGAAAGAGAGAGAGAGGGAGAGAGAGAGAGAAAGAGACAAAAGAAAAAGAAATACACAAATAGGTATATATACAACATTAGCAATTCAAGAATACAAGAACTCCAAACATAGTAGAAAGAGATCTAGCCTCAAGAACTCATAGTCCTTTTGTATCGTAATTAGTTTTAAAAAAATTCCCAAAGACCCGGCTTTTGTTGAAAAAGACACTAACTTTTGCACGCATTCTATGCCCAAAGAAACGACCATACCGAAAATTAAAACAAACAAGAAAAATATCAAAGCAACGAGATAATAAAAACATAACATACGCAATACATAGCCTTGCCGTCGAGCCCAAGATTGTTGGCCGGCCGCAGTAGGCAGGCAAATCAGTTTCGCAGGAGGCCGAGATGGTCGATGATGGACCGGCTCGACTTCTCGAGGTTCATCGTGTAGAAATGCAGGTGGAAGATGCGGCCGCGCTCCATGATGGTCTTGCATAGGTTGCTCATGAGCTCGGCCCCGATCTCGCGCACGGCGGCGTCGTCGTCCTTCACGAGCTCGAGCTCGCGCATGAACTCGGGCGGCACGTGGATCTCGCACCACTTGGCGCGGCGCACGAAGCTCGCGTAGTTCGTGATGGGCATGATGCCGGGAATGATCGGCGCGGTGATGCCCTTGTCCCGGCAGCAGTCGACCCAGTCGAGGAACTTCTCGACGTCGTAAAACATCTGCGTGATCACAAACGACGCGCCCGCGTCCAGCTTCTCCTTCAAGTGGTCGATGAGAAGGTCCCGGTCGTGCTGCTCCGGGTGGCCCTCCGGGTATCCGGCAACGCCAATCTCAAAGTAGTCGTCGTACTTGGCGCGGATATACTTGATCAGGTCCTTCGCGTACAGAAAACCGTCGGGAGAGACTTCCCACTTCTCGTTCTCGGCAGGAGGGTCGCCACGCAGCGCGAGAATACAGCGGCATCCACCATTGTACGCTTCCTGCGGTAAAGAAAAAAAAAACTTCTCAGCATGTGAAAGGCGACACAGAGGTCCCATAACTCGGAGGAACAACATACCAGCAACGCCCGATCAATTGCGTCCTGGGTCATGCCGGTGCAGGTCAAGTGCATGCACGTCGCCAGCCCGAACGACTTGCTCGCCTTCGAAATGATGTCCGTGGTGGACACGACCGACTGGCGCGCAGCGCCGCCGGCGTTCCACGTCACGTCGACGAAGAGCGGGTGCAACTCGCTCATGTGATGTATTCTGTCATATAGATTTTGCACTCCCTGCGTTCACACCAGAGATCATGTCAGCACGCGTCCCTCGTACACAGACTTCCCGCGCACAGCGCGCGTTCGGGGGATTTTTCGTTACCTGGGTGGTCTTGGGAACAAAGTACTCAAACGAGTACGATGCGACCTCGTTCCGCCAATTCTCCTCCAGGACAGCGGACACTTTCATGTTGCAGTGTGATATGTAACAACAGCAGGATCAATCAAACGCAGCACGACGACGGTGGTGGCTGCGACTGAAATCGGTTTCCTCGGGTTGACTGAGCGACGGGGCCCAATGCAGGGTCGGAGGCAAACACGGACGAGAAAAAAGTTTTAAAGAGAGTCACTCGCGGCGGCTGCACACGTCACGACCGGACCTGACAAAACACTCGGGCGAAGCTCGCGGGGACAGAGGACTGTGCTGCGACCGGGACGGAGAGTCGGAACGGTACACCTAGCGACAGAACAGGGTTGCGGAGGGGAGGCGAGCGTGGCGGACGAGAAGGCAAGGTGAGAGCGAAGGGGAAGCTCGGCTCCAGGCAGCAGTCCCGAGCACGCTGGCGGTTGGCCAGCTCCGTCGGGACCCGGGCTCTCGGCCATGTCCGACCCGCGCCCCGCGGCGGCAGCCCGGGTCGGGAGCCGCTGTGCTGGTTCGCTGCTGTGCGAGCCGCCATTGCACGTGAGTCTGCCAGGACCTGGGTCAGACCCGCCACTGCAAGCCACGACCCCCATCATCTCATCGCGGGTCGGGCAATGCGAACTGTAGTGCAAGCAAACCTGGGACTCTTAAAGGGCCAATTGAGTGTTTTGTTCTATGCCCTTCACGTAGTAAAGGTTTTACTTGATAATACCAGACTGCCGGATGCAAAGCTCTTGTATATATCGTCGTTGATAAATCGTCGGTGTTGGCCACTAAGAAAACCACAGCAAATCAGGGGCTTCCTATACTTTGCTCGTACTCGGGACTCGGACCGATACCGCCTTATCGCCCCAGTTCTCGGTTTGCTCACCCTCCGGCCCCTGTTCACCCGTCCCCCATCAAAGCTGAAAATGTGCTTCTGCGAAGAAGACGAAAAGCAAAATAGAAGGACGACTCTGACATGCTGCGGCGATGCGTGCGATGGTTGCAGAACGGCCGTCCGTCCCAGATTTCAACCGGGACTCAGTCACGCGAGTCAAGCTTCAGCAGAAGCCTCCGGCCTGTGACCTTCATCTTTGTGAACTTGCGATACGCATTGATAAAGATCGCTTGCTGCTGAACAAATATCCCAGAAATGGACGGTATATAGTTGTAGATTTATTCCTGCAGGCGCGTGCGCACCCCAGAAATCCATAAAACCCCGTCGACAACCTCCTTGCTCGAAATATTTTTTCTTTCTTTCTTTCTTCTTTTTTTTCTTCTCCTTCTTCTTCTTCCTCTCTTTAGCTTGTGAAACTCTTACAATCTAAAGGGAGCAGTTTAGTTATCTTCGAGATCACTCTGTATCCTAGAATAGATTTTTTATTAGAAAGTTTCATCGCACCATCTGCATTTTTTTCCTCTCTCAAATTCGCATTTACAATGAAGGATCACCAGGCCCGTCTCATTGAATTGTCCTACGAGAACAAGATTCTCACGTTCGGCGACTTCACTCTCAAGTCCGGGCGCAAGTCTCCTTACTTCTTCAACTCCGGTCTGTTCTGCAAGGGCGACGTTCTCGGCGCGGTCGCGGACTCCTATGCGCAGACGATCATCGATGCCGAGGACCTCGAATTCGATATCATCTTCGGCCCGGCATACAAGGGCATTCCTCTCGCGGCCGTGACCATCGTCAAGCTGGCTGAGAAGAACCCGGAGAAATACGCGAAGATGGAGTACGCTTATAACCGCAAGGTACGCCGGCGAGCTGAATCTGGCGGATCAGACGGGCGAAGTGGACTAACATCTCGCTACAGGAGAAGAAGGACCACGGCGAAGGCGGAAACACGGTCGGCGGATCGCTCACGGGCAAGCGCGTCCTGATTCTCGACGACGTCATGACGGCCGGCACGGCCATCCGCGAATCCCTGGCGATCATCAAGGCCGAGCAGGGCATCCTTGCCGGCGTCGCTCTCATCCTTGACAGGCAGGAGCGCATGGTCGAGTTCGAGCACTCCATGATCGCCCAGGTCAAGAGGGACTTTGGCGTGCCCATCCACAGCATCATCACGCTCGAGGATATTCTGCAATTCGCCCAGGGAAAGCTTCCGGATGAGGACATCAAGAAGATCGTTGACTACAAGGAGAAGTATAAGGCGGCCCCGATCGCGTAAGCGAAGATGGCTCTATTTACTTCCACTGTCCATTCTTGCTTTGAATTTTCGATTTTTCTGGTTGTGTTTTCTGAGGAGGAGATTTTGTGTTTTGACGTAGATTTTGCGTAAATAAAATAATTGACAAGGTGCATCTGCGATATGTGAACTTTGTTTTGTATATATGCGTCGTGTTTGGTTAGGTCGCTGGAATTTGTTTTTAATTGTAATATAATCTGCTAATTTCATTTGTTCATTTTAAATGCCAAGTATAATTATCCGATCTAAGTATGTAGTTGGATGCCGTCGGTCCACCGGGTTCGACTCGAATTAGGAAGTCCCAACATAGAACCCCTCCACATTGGTTTGTCATTGAACGCCATTTCACACATTGCAATTGCACTCAATCACAAGGAAAGGACTTAATATTAATAGGTCAGTACATCCCTTCGCTCTACCCACGCATCAATAGCTAAAGTTGCGTGTTTAATAGTGAACCTCGATGCCGGACACGTCAAAGGAAAAGTTGCCGGCTAATAGCGGACAATGGGAGGGCAAAGGTACGAGATTATCAACAATGGCTCTGTGAGCAGCGCATGCCCACCAGTCCCCCCGCGCCCTTCTATCCCACTTGTGATGCTGATTTTGTTATATTGCGACTTTTAGCCGTGGTCAAGTCGGTGGACATGGTATGTTGTTATGCTCAAGCCACTATGTCGTTTATGTGACACTGACGCGCGTCTCTCACAGTCTGAAGACATGCAGCAGGTCGTTATCGATCTCGGTACGAAGCGCAATTGGAAGGTTTTGACCATTTTGTGCGTCAGCTAACAGAACCAGCCGTGCAAGCAATGGAGCGATACAATATAGAGAAGGTTAGTCGTGTCCCGTGCCCCCATTAGGCGCGTGCAGATCTAACATTATGGCTTCCATTACAGGATATTGCGGCATATATCAAGAAAGAGGTATGCTCGGCGGCTTTTTCGGAACATCCGAGAATCTATCTCACATGCATCCCGTAGCTTGATTTACGATTCGGTCAGACCTGGCATTGCATTGTGGGGCGAAATTTCGGCAGCTACGTGTCTCATGGTATGCTGTCCACCCCACTTTTTGTCCCAGTGCGGCAGGACTACCGGCATACTGACCGACCGGATCCTGCAGAAACGCGGCACTTCATCTACTTCTATCTCGGCCAGATTGCTATACTAATATTTAAAACTGCATAGTCGCGCTTTTGTTTTCGAAATTCATAATTAATATACATAATTGGACTACACCTCCCCTTGCCACAATGCTTTGCAGATACGCCCACTTAAACGTGCTTTTCAATATATGAGAGTGATGGGTTCGTCCAATCGTCGTTGCCTTGTTGCATGCAGTACTAGCAACTGACACGCCCTCGAACAAAACGACGCTTCACAATAATATCCTCAATACGCCTTAATAAGCTTTGGTGTAACTCCTTTATTCTGTGGCACATTCTGTGGCACTACTCCAATTGAGAGAATAAAGCGCTCACATTTCAGAACAACATACACTATTCAATAGTCTAGCTAGAGAGAGACGACAACTTTCTTGGCAGACACTCCTTTACGCTGGATGTCAATTGCATTCTGAATGGACTCCAGACCAGTTCCAACCACCAAAGGCTCAGGAGAAGGCACAAACTTGCCGTCAGCTATTGCCTTGGGAAGATAATCCTCAAAAAGAACCTTTCCAATCCCATTCACCGCGATCCTAAAACATCCGATGCTACTCGACTGCACACCGGCGGGCAGCCCACTGACGGGCTGGGTGGTCGCGATCATCTTCCGTCCCTCGGACTTGCTTAAGATCTCGGCACAGAGAGCAGTCGTGCCGTCAGAGGTGATGGCGTCGAACGCGCCTGCCAAAACCTTGCCCTTGAGCGCCTCAGTCACATCCTCGACGATAGTCGCACTGCGGTAGTCGAATGCCTGACTGGCGCCCAGTTTCCGCAGATAGTCAAAATTCGAAGGAGACGCTGTAACGAAAACCTCGTAACCTGAAGCGACGGCGAGTTGAATAGCATTGGTCCCAACGGCCGACGAGCCTCCCCAAATGAGAAGCGTTTCACCTGTTGGTCCTGAGCTCTCCCATGGACGTTTGAGCCCCAGGATGTCCTCTTGGTACAAACCACAGGCGGCTGTTGACACGCCCGCCGGAATAACCGCAGCGGATTCGAACGACAGTGAATCGGGAATTGCCATCGCCGCAACTTCCTGCACGACCGTGTACTCTTGAAAGCCGGAATCTTTGGCTTGTTTGGAGAGCATACCAAAGGCAAAGCCAATAACACGATCCCGGACGTGGAAACGACTCACGGAACTGCCGACCTCGGCGACCTCGCCCGCGACATCTTCACCGATAAGCAGGGGATATTTCGAAGAAAAGATATCGTACTCTTGCACCTTCCAGTCGGCTGGATTGATAGCCACAGCCTTGTTCCTGATCACGATCTCGTGCGCACCAGGCGAAGTGTAAGCTGCCGGCCTGACCGTGAAAGGTCTGGTCTTGGCCGCCAGAATCCACGCAGCTGAATTGGGAGGCATTGTGTCGCCTTAAGAGGATAGTAGACACAAAGACGGGGTATTCTAATGCGACGATGGGGGCCTTACTTTCGCCAGCTTTAAATGCCACGCGTCACGACCTCAATTGTCATGACACGACCTCAATTACCATACCAACGATCTAAAGCCATTGTTAGTAATGCTAGACACTGATACAAGCTTACTAATATTATATTTTCGGGGATTGAACGGTTTGGACATTCCCGGGTGCCGCTCGTCATGTCACTGCACAATGGTCGATGACAAACCAGGGGTAATACTTTGCTTAGAGTTAGCCGCCAAACCTACGATGAGCACTCAGAGCGATTCTTGTCAGATCTACGGGATTGCCTTGTCGGATCTCCGGGATTGTCTTTGTTAGATCTCCGGGATTGAATGGTTTGGACAAGTTTCCTGGGTTGTGTCATGTCAGCAAAACAATACTCGATGACAAACCAGGGGTAGTATCATATAATACTTTACTTTAGAGTTATCAGCCAAACCTACGTTGAGCACAAGGGCG
Organism: Lipomyces sp. NRRL Y-27488; assembly: GCA_030556275.1. NCBI lineage: Eukaryota > Fungi > Ascomycota > Lipomycetes > Lipomycetales > Lipomycetaceae > Lipomyces > Lipomyces sp. NRRL Y-27488. Next base: position 8,962 of record JAKTPS010000188.1, on the reverse strand, counting down.
ATAGTGGTCAGATCTTTGCAGCTATGGTGGATGATACAGTAGTGGCAAGAGAGATGCCATCGTTCAAAAGGAGGTTCACAACGATATGCTTGCTATGCAGGAACAAGTTTTGGAGTAGCTCCTATGTACTGTACAACTACGGTGTTACTCTAGTCGTTCGACTAATGCGTTGACAATTATAAAAACCATTCACATTTGAAAACTACTTGCACATTTCACTGGCTCCAGCTAGAGAGTGACAACAACTTTCTTGGCAGACACGCCTTTGTGCACAATGTCAATTGCGTTCTGAATTGACTCCAGACCACGTCCAGCCACCAAAGGCTCAGGAGAAGCCACAATCCTGCCGTCAGCAAGTGCCCGAGGAAGATAGTCCTCGAAAAGAACCTTTCCAATCCCGTTGGTCGTGATCGTTGCAGAAGATATACCCTCGGTCCGCACACCCGCTGGCAGTCCTTCCGGACCGGGTAGGGTGGTCGCGATCACCTTCCGTCCCTCGGACTTGCTCAAGACTTCGGCACAAACAGCAGTTGTTCCGTCCACGGAGATGGCATCGAATGCGCCCGCCAGAACTTTGCCCTTTAGTGCCCCAGTCAGATCCTCGACGATAGTAGCACTGCGGTAGTCGAACGCCTTACTGGCGCCTAGTTTCCGCACATAGTCAAAATTCGAAGGAGACGCTGTAGCGACAACCTCGTAACCGGAGGCGACGGCGAGCTGAATGGCATTGGCTCCAACAGCTGATGCGCCTCCCCAAATCAGAAGCGTTTCACCCGTTGGTCCTGAGCTTTCCCATGGACGTTTGAGGCCCAGGATGTCGTCTTGATACAAACCACAGGCGGCTGTTGACACGGCCGATGGAATAGCCACTGCGGATTCGAACGACAGCGAATCAGGAATTGCCACCGCTGCACCGTCCTGCACGACCGTGTACTCTTGAAAGCCGCCTGCGCTGGATTGTCCTGTGGCAATACCCAAGGCAAAGCCAATAACACGATCCCCGACTTGGAATCGGCTCACAGAACTGCCGACCTCGGCGACCTCGCCCGCGACATCTTCGCCAATAAGCAGTGGATATTTCGACGAAAAGATATCGTAATCTTGCACCTTCCAGTCAAGCGGATTGATAGCCACGGCGGCATTCTTGATCACGATCTCGTGCGCTCCAGGCGATGTGTAAAGAGCCGGACCGACCTCGAAAGGCCTGGCCTTGGCCGTCATAAGCCATGCAGCTGAATTGGAAGGCATTCTGTTGTGTGAAGAGGTAAGTCAAGACGAAGATGAGGTCAGTTAATGGAACAAAGGCGGGCTTCCTTCGCCAGCTTTATATGCCACCACGGCGGCAGAAAGACGTCACGCCGATCCCAGTTAACAACCATCTTAAACCATTTATGCTAGACATTAATAACACAAGTTACTAATTTTATACTTTCTGGGATTGAACGGTTTGGAGTTCCTCCGTCCTGCTTGCGAATCATGCGTCATGTATCCTCTTCACCTGGTCAGCAACACCACGTCGATGACGAACCAGGGGTACGGCTGAAGAACCACACTGACCACCAAAATAACCGAACGCTTTGCATCACAACTACATATTCTAACAACGAGATTCTATCGAATTAGACATGCAAAATAACAATTTAGTATTTAACTAGTTTCTTACATGTCGGGTACTTACTCAACTTGTATCTATTTCCCCTCCGATGTGCTTATTAATAAGCACCACTGCTTACGCGGCGCAGCCCAACGCGGGACGGAAATCTCTCCGTGTAGAATAAAGGAGAACTAACATGCCTGCTCTTAAGAAGATGACAATTTGCAATGTCTGATGCCATGGTGCAGAACACTACGTGCTGGTGGCTGACTGTTTGCGTAATTCTGAGCACGGTACTATGTTAGAATGTAGAACTTAGAATTTGTAATTGACTCCTGCTCTTCTCCAGGATCTACCTCACTTCGTTCTTCTGCAACCGACCGATCTAATTGGTTGGAATACAGCGGTCTGACGTAGGAGCAGAGTCAAAGTTCTTGTGGTGAATTCTCTGCTGCATTTTTAGAAGTCGTGGAATATGGCTGAAGGTGGCGAGCCGCTTTGAGATTCTCCGAGTGCCGAATGACATTCTCACACGTCTGATATAGAATACCGTGACGACTACTCTTACGATGACGCCTTCGACATCACGGCGGAGGACTGCTGGACAGTGATTTCCTCGTTTTTTAACGAGAAGGGTCTCGTCTCGCAACAGCTCGAATCGTTCGACGAGTTCATCCAGACTACGATCCAGGACCTTGTCAAGGAGGAGCCCACCTTAACCCTCGACCAGCCTGCACAGCACAATGGCGGGCCGGATGGCGACATTAACCGTCGCTACGAGATCAAATTCGGCAAAATCTATCTATCGCGGCCTACGATGACGGAGGCGGACGGCAGTACGCATCCGATGCTTCCCCAGGAAGCCCGTCTTCGCAATCTCACGTACTCGTCGCCGCTGTACGTCGAAATGACGAAGCGGTCGCTGTTTTCTCGCGACTCGGAGAATGTCCCCGGTCAAGAGGTGGTTTGGGAAGCCGAGACGGAAGAAGTGGAAGAAGGCGACAATCGGGTGTTTATTGGCAAGGTCCCGATGATGCTGCGCTCCCAGTTCTGCATGCTGCGATGGCTCAAAGAGCACGATTTTTACGAGGCGAATGAGTGCCCGTACGATCAAGGAGGCTACTTCATTATCAACGGTTCCGAGAAGGTTCTGATTGCGCAGGAACGAAGTGCGGCGAACATCGTCCAGGTTTTCAAGAAGGCGGCGCCGTCGCCTGTCAGCTATCTAGCCGAAATTCGATCCGCCCTGGAGAAAGGATCTCGTCTTATCAGTAGCATGCAGGTGAAGCTTTTCGCGAAAGGTGACAGGAATTTTGGATCGACAATCAAGGCCACGCTTCCCTATATTCGGAACGATGTCCCGATTGTTATTGTTTTCAGAGCACTTGGCGTCGTCCCCGACGGTGACATTCTTGAGCATATCTGCTATGACCAGACTGATTGGCAGATGCTGGAGATGCTGAAGCCCTGCATCGAGGAAGCATTTGTTATACAGGACAGAGAGGTTGCGCTTGATTTCATCGGCCGCCGTGGTACTATGCAGGGCGCAGCCAAGGACAAGCGTATGCGGTATGCACGGGACATCATGCAGAGAGAACTTTTGCCCCATATTACGCAAGCGGAGGGCTACGACAACAGAAAGGCTTTCTTCTTGGGTTACATGGTCCACAAGATGTTGCAGTGCGCGCTGGAACGCCGCGAGCTCGACGATCGTGATCACTTTGGCAAGAAGCGTCTTGATCTTGCTGGCCCGTTGCTGGCTAACCTCTTCAGGATCTTGTTCAAGAAGTTAACACGGGACGTGTACAAGTACATGCAGAAGTGCGTGGAGACCAACAGAGACTTCAACCTGACTCTTGCTGTGAAGCCGAACACTATCACAAGCGGTCTGAGATACTCGCTGGCTACGGGTAACTGGGGCGAGCAGAAGAAGGCCATGTCCTCTCGCGCTGGCGTGTCGCAGGTGTTGAATCGCTACACTTTTTCGTCGACGCTGTCGCATTTACGGCGCACGAATACCCCTATTGGCCGAGACGGCAAGATTGCGAAGCCTCGTCAGCTCCACAATACACACTGGGGTCTCGTTTGCCCCGCAGAGACTCCGGAGGGCCAGGCCTGCGGTCTCGTCAAAAACTTGTCGCTGATGTCGCTCATCTCCGTTGGAACGGATTCGGACCCGATCAAGTATTTCTTGGAGGAGTGGGGAATGGACCCGCTTGACGACTACGTCCCGCATGCTTCGCCCAACGCTACTAGAGTGTTTGTCAACGGTGTCTGGGTCGGTATTCACAGAGACCCCGCCACGCTCACGATGAATATCCGGGCGCTCAGAAGGACGGCGAACATTTCACCGGAAGTCAGTATCGTGCGCGACATCCGAGAAAAGGAATTCAAGATCTTCACCGATGCAGGGAGAGTGTACAGGCCGTTGTTTATCGTTGAAAGTGACCCGTCCAGCCCTCGAAAGGGAGAGCTGATGCTCCGGAAGGAGCACGTTAACAAGCTCGTCGACGATTTTGATTCCTCGGATGAAGACAGATATGGCTGGTCTTCGCTTGTGAATGAAGGAATTGTGGAATACGTTGACGCAGAGGAAGAAGAAACCGTGATGATTGCGATGACGCCCGAGGATTTAGAGACGTCGCGACAGATTAATACTGGAAGTCAAGTTGCCGAGCCCAGCAACGATGCTTCGCACCGTGTTAAGATGGCTACGAACGCGACATACACCTGGACGCACTGTGAGATTCACCCGAGTATGATTCTGGGTATTTGCGCTAGTATCATTCCTTTCCCGGATCACAATCAATCACCTCGAAACACGTATCAGTCTGCTATGGGTAAGCAGGCTATGGGCGTGTATTTGACGAACTACGGTGTCCGAATGGACACAATGGCGAACATTCTTTACTATCCCCAGAAGCCGCTGGCGACGACGCGGTCTATGGAGTACATGAAGTTCAGAGAGCTGCCTGCCGGTCAGAACGCGATCGTTGCAATCTTGTGCTACAGTGGATATAACCAGGAAGATTCCGTTATTATGAACCAGAGCAGCATTGACCGTGGATTGTTCCGCAGTTTGTTCTTCCGATCGTACATGGACCAGGAGAAGAGAGTCGGCATGGCGGTCGTCGAAGAGTTCGAGAAGCCCATTAGAGGAAACACGTTGCGAATGAAACACGGCACGTACGACAAGATTGATGACGATGGTCTCATAGCGCCGGGTGTTCGCGTTTCTGGGGAGGACATCATCATCGGCAAGACGGCGCCGATTCCGCCCGAGAACGAAGAGCTGGGCCAGCGCACACAGTTCCACACGAAACGGGACGTTTCCACGCCGCTTCGAAGCACAGAGAGTGGCATCGTGGATCAGGTGCTCTTGACCACGAACGGCGAAGGTTTGCGGTTTGTGAAGATCAGAATGCGCACAACGAAAGTGCCTCAGATTGGAGACAAGTTCGCGTCTCGACACGGACAGAAAGGTACGATTGGTGTGACATACAGACACGAAGATATGCCCTTCACTGCACAAGGTCTTGTTCCGGACATTATTATCAACCCTCACGCTATTCCCTCCCGTATGACGGTCGCGCATTTGATTGAGTGCTTATTGAGCAAGGTATCCTCGCTGTCGGGTATGGAGGGTGACGCGACACCGTTTACGGAGGTCACCGTGGATGCCGTCTCGTCCCTTTTACGCGAGCACGGCTACCAGTCTCGCGGATTCGAGTTGATGTACAACGGACACACCGGAAAGAAGCTCATGGCGCAAGTGTTCTTGGGACCGACATATTACCAACGATTGCGACACATGGTGGATGATAAGATCCACGCACGTGCTCGTGGCCCGGTCCAGATTCTGACTCGGCAGCCTGTGGAGGGTCGATCGCGCGATGGCGGTCTGCGATTCGGAGAGATGGAACGCGATTGCATGATCGCGCATGGTGCAGCAGCGTTTTTGAAGGAGAGGCTCTTTGAGGCATCAGATGCGTTCCGGGTTCACGTTTGTGGAATCGTGAGATACCCCCTTAGTCTGTTTACATTCTCTCCTTTACTGTGTGCTGACGCAAGTTTTTTAAGTGCGGTTTGATGACAGTAATTACGAATTTGAAGGCGAACCAATTCGAATGCCGCGCATGCAAGAACAAGACGAACATATTCCAAATTCATATTCCGTATGCCGCAAAGCTGCTTTTCCAGGAGCTGATGGCGATGAACATGTAAGTGAATCGTTGGATATATCCCAGTATTGAGACCGAATTGAAGCTAATCTTTTTTGATAGTGCTCCTAGGATGTACCCTGATCGGTCAGGCTATTCCGCGCGCAATTGATCGTGTATTTTATAAAAATATCTGTTTTTAATTTACTGTTTTGTAATTGAAAAGTGTATATAGATCGTAGCAGTTTGTAGCAAAATGAACAAAGACATAAAGTTGTGGGGACTGATTGGGTGCGGACTCCCGACGCACTGTGCCTGAATTGAACGTGGGATGGCGGGGTGCCTTGGAGTCAATGGCACGCGGCGGCCGAGGAACTCGGCAACCGGAACTGTGCCTAAAGCGATCACAGATCCGGTGGCACTTCTGCAAAGATCGGAATGCCCGCTCTTTCCGGTATAAAGTGACCGGCTTGCCGTCTGCAGATTTATTTTTTATTTCGAGGTTTCCCTTGCGCCCTATCTTAATATTCTCCGAATCGGAATAAGGGATGAGCGGCCGACTTCTATTGATCCAGCGGTCGCCGGCTATCTGCGCGAGCGCACGACGCTCCGCGGCCGCCACGCTTCGAGGAGGCCGGTGCTTCAGCACTACTAGATCGGCGGCCGACGTGGAACGGTTGGCTGTTATTGGTGCCGGACAGATGGTGCGTTACTGCTGTCGTGCTAATGGATCGTGGCCCGGGATGCTGATGGTGTGCTTTGTCCTAGGGCCTTGGGATCGCGCTTGTGGCATCGTCCGTTGCGAAGGTCCCGGTGACGTTGATTGACACATCCGAGGCTTCGCTGGAGAAAGGATTCAAGTTTCTAGGTAAGCCTGTGTGCATGGCGTATACCCTAATTTTATGTAACAAGTTCGTTGCTAATGCTGTGTGTGGGGGATTAGACAAGCTGCTCCAGAAGGACGTATCAAAAGGGAAGATCACGGCAGAATATTCTACAGAGGTCCGCGATCGGATAACGGCGACGACAAAATTCAGCGACGTCTCGGCTGCCGACTTCATCATCGAGGCCGTACCGGAGATCCCGGAACTCAAGTTCAAGATCTTCGCCCAGCTCGCGCAGGAGGCTCTTCCGACCGCCGTTCTCAGCACGAACACGTCGTCCATCTCGATCACGAAGATCGCGGCCGCCGCCAAGGGTGCCGAGGACCGGGTCGTATCGACGCACTTCATGAACCCCGTTCCGGTGCAGAAGGGCGTCGAGATGATCACGGGCCTGCAGACGTCGCCGGAGACGCTGCAGCGCGCAGTCGCGTTCGTCAAGGCCATGGGCAAGATCCCGAGCGTGTCGGCGGACAGCCCCGGCTTCCTCGCAAACAGGATTCTCATTCCGTACATCAACGAAGCCGTCATCTGTCTCGAGACCGGCCTGGGCACGAAGGAGGACATCGACAGCATCATGAAGAACGGCTGTGCGATGCCGATGGGTCCGTTGGCTCTGGCAGATTTCATCGGCCTAGACACGTGCCTTGCGATCATGCATGTCCTCCATTCAAACACCGGTGATTCGAAGTACAGACCATCGAACTTGTTGACGAAGATGGTGGATGCGGGTTGGTTGGGCAAGAAGAGTGGGAAAGGATTTTACGATTATTAAGTAGTAGGCTTGTATCAGGTAGCACATATGAAATCTAAAGTAGAAATTCGTTCTCATTTCCCGTTTAAAGACATGCAAGCGAGACGTGCATGGGCCTGTGCGGAATCTAATCAACTTCCGTTTACGGCAAGTGACTCGCGACGAACCTTTTCACCTAAGGTTTACTGCTCGCACGATGTCGAATGTCATTGTGAGATTAGGTCAATGGAGAGGTGATTAACTCTGCGTGTAAAGGGGAGCATATGCATTCAGGCGCCACGGTTATAATTTTTGTGACTTCTCTTTAGATTTAGACTCATTTACGTGGTCAGTGACAAGTTCTTCTATCATATAAGTCCGGTTTGCTCATACATGCCATCAATGCATCAGCAATTCGATGCTCTATTGTAGAATCCAATAATACAAGCACATTTCCGAGACTTTTAGGCGTAAATATGACATTTCGGTCGTTTCAGTGTATGGTTTATTCATAAAGAAGATTTGCAGCATCTTTATAATATATGCTATGATCTTTGTCTTAACAAAAACCGTTTTTGCAACTCCGAAGTCCGTCTGCTGCAATGCATCCCCATAATCGCATTTGGAAGTTCACAGCACAGCATCAGGGTAACAAGATGTAAACAGTTGTATCAATCTTGTGAGTGAGTAAGAAAAAATCAACTATAACCGTGCTCTAAAAAATCGATCCATTTGAGCATGGTACGTATTCATACAAATCAATGCTAGCACTTAAACTGTCTGGCTGTTTGAGAAGTTGGGTATTGGCCTTAGGCCGCGGACTCGTTCGCGGCAGTCGGCTCTACCAACATATACATACTACATTGCACGTTCCTATAGTACAAACTAAGGTTTCGGTGAGAAAAAAATAAAAAATCGACGCGCGAGAGAGTAAGGGTCACAACGGCGCCGCTCCAACGACGACCGCATTCGAGAGAATCAGATTAACGGGCCAGATGCCGACCAGCCTTCGCCGTCCGATCCCAAGCATTGGCCGGCGTGGACTCTTCTGCACAGGCGCTTTCAGCAGCAATGATTTTGGCGACGAGGGCCACCTCCCCACTTTTTGTTCTAAGAACTACAACGAGGATTTGGTTTCATTCTATATTACAAAAGTTTCATATTATCTTTTGTTACAAAATACAATATTATCATGAATCGAATAATCCCTTTGCTTTAACTTCTCCTTGCACTTCTACATGCGCTTCGCTTCTGCAAACATCCTTCTAATCCCTCCGACCAAAGTTCAACCTGTTCCAGCATTGGTGCGAATCACTTTCCAGCAAGTATCTCCAAGAGGATCCTATGAGAATGCAAATACCAGCAAAACGTGTCGCGCTTCAGAGAAATCCATCTCATCCGCGCTTTCGTCCGTAATTCTTAGGTCGCGATTCCAAGAAATATATCCCTTCCGCGCTGGCGTCCGTAATCTGTATCAAGTATTGTCGAGCGCTGCATATATATTGCCGGGGTAACGAGATCCATGCTGTCCCCTCTGCACTCAAATCTCACAGCGAGCGTGTGGTATGCAATTATGATCAACAAACAAGAGGAT
>JAKTPS010000187.1:0-23878 GCA_030556275.1 Lipomyces sp. NRRL Y-27488 | reverse complement strand
TTGTGCCCGGCCCTGCCCCCATTTTTTAAACGCTTCATGATCTGGGTTAGGGTATAATGGGGGTGTGGTCGTTCAACAACGCGTTCATCAGACACATGCGAGAGATGAAAAAGCTGTAACCGGCGTTTTACATTACGCAAATACATGGAAATTAGAGACTTTAATTTTCTGACATAATAAAGCTAACTAAAGAGAATCGTACATCCAGTCGACATAGCATAGTCACTGAAATTGCGTTTTTTTACTTTGTTCGCTTAGAGTCATGAAGAGATCCGTGCATTCTGGCGCGTTGTGGCTCAGGTTTGCGGATCACGCATTGTTGTCAGGATGGCCTACTTCCTCCACCTTTGCCAGCTTGCTTGGGCGATGGCGTTGTTTCGGTTAGATTGAATTTTGAACAAATGTCGAGCTAGAACTAAGTCGACGAAATTCAAAGTGACAGTACCTGGATCTTATACATATTCATGATCTGCAACATGCGTCTCAGCTACCTTTTTGCATTGCAAAGTTGTTCGTACTAGCTCCGGTATCTTGTCAAGTAAAATTTAACTCGATCGTTAACAGATAACTGGAGGACATATTTTATTTCAAATATGACCGCGGTTGCGCCCTGACTTTTCGACTGATCGGGAATATCCTCAAGGAGTAGAGTATCTGGCTGGATAAATACCAAAAATCGAAAGTGGGAACTATGAGTTATTGGATTAAATTTGAACGTCGCCCAGCTAACTAAGCTATGTCTACTATATTCGTATAATTGAAGGTTTACTTTAACCACGACCTTCGCGCTTTATGTTCTCTATTTGACATACATGTATCCTTATACGTCTTCTGCGCTCTAACATAACGGACACAAAGAAATGAATCAAACCAAGCATACAATATAAACCAAAAAGTATGAACAGTCCCATAACCAAACCAATAGATTAAATTCCTAGACCATGAACAAAACACTATACATTATACTTTCATAATGATCATTACGAAGAGAGCAGGAAAGCAAACCAAAACTGCAGAATCATGAGGAAATCATAAGGAAACCTAAGAAAATGCAATCAAAACAATAATATTTCTGAACGACTCTTTAAGCATGCTCTGTTAGCTTTCCCATTTCGGCTGCGAGTTCCTCAATCGTTAAACCGATGCTTTCTACACTTAATGCCAGGCTCTTTCTTCCGCCGCTGCCCGCAATACTGGCACCGTTACTGCTATTTGGCGTAGCACTATCAGTGGTGATGGTGATGGGAAACTCTGAGATGTCTCCAAGACCAGAAGCGGCAGCAGCAGAAGGCACGATTTTGTTGAACGCAACTTCGAGGGTGCTTATCCTCTGCAATAATTCATCTTCCCGCGATTTCGCTTCTCGGATTTGCTCTTCTGCTTTTGCGCGCTCGCGCCGCTCACCGGCAACCATCTCGTTTGCTTCTTCAAACAATGATTGTGACAGCTCTTCCATTTCATGCATCAGCTGCGAGTTTTTCTTCTCCGCATCTTCGCGTAACTGAACTTCTTTCTGCACAGAGCGTTGAAGATGTGTGATAATTTGCTGCTGTTGTTGCAAAGAGCCATTCAGCTGTTTGGCATCTGAATTAGATATCGGTGATGACGGTGTAGAAAATGATGTAGCACTTGAAGAGGTGGACATGGATTGTGAACGTGAAACCGATGATACATATGATGACGTGGACGCAGAGGAAGCGGACGAAGACGAGGAAGTGGACAATACAGCACTATTTGGTGCTGTTATATATCCGGGAGACATCCCTAGCGATGCAAGCGTCGGAATTGACGCCGGAAGACCGTTATATGACGCTGGTAGTAGGGTGCTAGCCATCAAGGCCGACGAAAATGGAATGTAGGAGACCGACCGTGCAAACGACAATGTACGTCCAATGATTCCTTGCTGTTGTGACTGCGATTGTTCAATTTGCTGCTGCTGCTGTGGTTGTTGCTGATGTGCGAGTATTTGAGATTGCTGGCGTAATGAGGCCACACTAGAAGACCGCGCAAGTCTTGTATTCTCTGTCAGCAGCGAAGGCGACGTTGGTGAAGCCGCAGTACTTGACGTTATCGTGTCGCCTGTGCTCGAGGATGAAGTCAATGATGTCGACGAGCTCGACGGTTTCACCGGCGACGAAAGTACCGACGTCATCTGGGAAACTTGAGGCGGTGCCGATGTTGCCATTGCCCCAGAAGTGGCCGTTGTGGCAGTTGCAAGAAGGCCTGGAATGTACGTGCTTGACTTCCGCTTTAGTCTGCTGAGTTGGCTGTGCATCGCACTGGTTTGGGCAGTTAAATCCGCGACTTGTTTTTCTAATTCGTGAATATGTCGCTGCTGCTGTTGATGCCGTTCCTTAAATTCTCGCTGCCGCATAGGTCGACGACCGTCTGATTGAGACAATGCGCCATCCATGTCGGAAGTGTCTATTCCAAAGGCTGAAGATAGCGAATTAGACCTCAAAGAAGTGGCTGACAAAGAGGCGTTATCATTATTGTCTTCTCTTTCGTTATCTTCATATTGAGCAGAACTTCCATCTGAATTGCTGCCGTCATCATTCCCGTCATCATCACTGTTGTCGCCTTCAGAGTTCTCAGAGTCGGACCCAGCGCGAATCGAAGTTCTATGTCCATCCGGTAGCATCAGAAACGGTAAATCCACTGCAATCGATGTGCCACAAGAAGGACACAAAACCGAGAGATTCAGCTTGTTACTGCTGCTGTTGTCATTATTTGCGTCATTGCTACTGTGGTTCGTCCTGTTGCTGCGGCTCTTGCTGTTCCTACTGCTGTTGCTCTTGTTACTGCTCTTGGCGCTGCTATTCGCCATGCTGAAACTGCTATTCCGCGACTGCGCTCGACGGTTAAGAGAGACGTCTTTTCCCCGTTGGATCTGGTGAACATTGGGGGCATTGAATTCGTCCGTATTATTTCCATGGTTGCTGTCGCCCTCAGTATCCGCATGAACACCGGAACGACTGCTGGCCAGCAGAGCTACCGGCTCCAGAGCTGGGTCCTCTTCTGGCACGGAGTCGCCGGCAGGAGAGGACATTCGGTGCAATCACAAATCCCCAAGAATCAGGAGAGTGGTATCGTGAGCGGCTGGAGGGACTAACAACGGCCTAAAACACTGTCACGAGCTGAGTGATGGGAGACTTGAGTTCGGAGTCTGGAGCGGTTTTCATGGCGGTTTACCCGGTCTCACTTATCAAGACGCGTTCTGCCAAAGTATTCTATATTCATCAATTGAAACAACTCCATAACAAAATGCACAGTCTATACACCTTTTTATAAAACAGAAAATAATTTTATCCCTCCGTCTATACACCCACATTTTCTGTAGTCTCGTCTTCTGTGGCAGCAGGAGTTATATCACGCCGACTGCCTTCCTCCACATGCTCTCTTTCTTCGTCCTTGTTTATAACAAAAAAGGCAGACCCGACTAATACAGCGCCAATAAGATACCAAATAGTGACGTGCACATGGTTGAATAAGATGTCTCCTGTAACAGCCAGTGGAATCGTGCCGCTCAAGCCCATAGTCACTACAAGCGGTGATGTTAGCAGGATCGTAACGATCCACAAATAATCACTGAAAAAAGTAACTAGACAATTCAAGACAATAATAAGCCACACATAGTGCGTTGGCGGAAACTCGAGACGTTCGGCGCCGGTCAGGTGCAGGACGACGAGAATGGGCCACAACAAGATCGTGTTGCATACGCCGACGAAACCAAAGAAGATTTGCATGTTCACTCGAGACTCGTCCCCAATTCGCAGCTTCAAAAGTGTGGTGTACAACCCGTACACGGCTGCGGACGCAAGAGACATCAAATCGCCGAGAACTATGGACCCGGTCGTCAAGTTATTATCTGTAGAATCCTCGCCAGCCTTATCCTGCGTCGATATGAGCACAATTCCAAGCAAACTGGCCGCAATGGCATATATTTTGCGTGCAGAAAATTTCTCTACGCCAAAAAGGGAACCGATAATCAGAGTGAAAAAACTGGATGTGCAGGCAAGTATAGTACCGCTTGCGACCGTGGTGTAGCTTAGGCATGCGTTCGCGAACCAATTTGCGACGAACCAAAGAATACAGAATTGTAAACTCAGTATGAACGTCTCTCGTACACTAAGTGCATCGGTGGGTTTGTCAATATCGTCGGAAGTGATATCCTCATTGTCGTCTGGTTGGTCTCGTGCGCGTTCGTCATTCGAGTCGGCGACTATTTCATAAGTGTGCCGTCCGGGACCGATTAGATCTGCGAGCGAGAGTTTGCCTGACGCTATTGGCTTGACAAGATAGAATGAGAAAACAGCCGTAGAGAGGTATGTGACTAGATATGGCTTTCTGTATAGATCGTTTTCAAAAATTGACTAGAAATGAAGCCCGTTAGTCGGCCGTGAACGGACCACGAAGAAAATTAACTTGCCACATCATACATTGACCATAAAGCTCGAGCTGACCCATAGCAGGACCACAGCGAGCAGGAAAATGAGGCCCAGAGTCCATTTTTTCCGTTTCAGTCCCACACTGGGGTCCTCTGCGTTCACGATGAAGACTCCCCCGTCATCTGTAGTGTCGGCTCTGACTGGGTGACTATCCACACCAGAGGCGGTGTGTCCATCGGTTGCAGCTGCCGCAGATGACATGGCCGCAGTATTGGAGGTAGTGGTTTGGCAGTGAGGTTGGACAAACCGACTGACGAACTCCGCGGCAGTGGACGTAGTAATAATGCAGCGAACCGCACGCAGTGTGAAGTGGGAATGCGCAATGGAGCGAATTTTAAGTTTCCGTTTGTTAATTATGAGACAAAACCACGCGCAATGCTACACAAAGGTCAAAATTAAATTTGGTGTGCAGGGAGCAGATAATCCCTAAAGCATTTATCCTTTCAGCTCGGTGATGCGTGAGTCAATGAGAGACGAACAAAGGAAGTTGTAATTGAACGCGTTCGCGTTCCTCAAGGGTGTGCCAGGCCGATAAGACTGTCTGAAATAGATACTTCATAGGGTTGGGGGAGCCGCTGCTTTCGCCTTTTCCCGACCTCATTGCGCGTTATCGGGGCAATCTTATCTCGCTCACACGTGATTGGCTCAATGCACAGTACATGCATATCATACGCTATCATATGATATGACAGGTTACAAGATAATGGTAATGACATGTAATGACATATTGGTCATAATTAACTTAACAAATTAAGGGGCGCAAAGCACAAAATACGAAGGAGCAGTTACAATCAAAAAAAGGACAGTGAGTTTATCAAAACAACAAAAAGACAAATGTGTAAATACAAATTCCGTCGTATTAAGATTCCACAATTACAATACTTTCACCCATCAAAAACCAATCTTCTTCATTAACAATAGCGCTGAAAGGAAAAGCCCATGAACACGATGCATATCTAAGAAAAGAAAAAGAGAAAAGAAAAGGTCGAAGAAACTCCCCCGGGGAATATATATAGAAAGATGATTTAGCTGGCGGAACAGCTCCACTTTTTCCTGGTTTTACATGTAGATGTCGATGATTAGGTAACAAATGTCTTTGACCAAACGCCCGCATATGTCTAAATTTCTTGGGTTTTCTTTTTTCGACCGTACCTGTGTACCTCATTGTCATATGCATCTAGCACTCGCATCCGCCCCGCTCGTTGTCCAGATGGATATTAATTGGGTCGGAGAAGTCACTGCTGTATTCCTCCGACTCCTCCTGTATGAGCGCATTTCGTGCGATAACCTCAAAGGCCTGGTCCACATTGATAGCCTCTTTCGCAGACGTCTCAAAATAGGGAATATTACCCTTCGCCTGGCAGAAAGCAAGTGCCCGCTTTTGGGAAACTACTCGCTTGCTCTCCTCAACGTCAATTTTGTTACCGAGAACGACAAACGGGAAAGATTCTGGGTCCCGCGGACTGGCCTGGATAAGAAATTCATCGCGCCAGCTGTCCAGGGCCTCGAAAGATTTGGCGTTGTTCACATCGTACACTAGCACGCAGCAGTCTGCGCCGCGGTAGAAAGCGACGCCCAAGCTCTGGAACCGCTCCTGACCTGCTGTATCCCAGAGCTGATCAAATTACGTCAATTCTAGGTACCTGAGCGCAAAACGGCATACTAACGAAAATTCTTACCTGCATGGTTACAGTGCGGTCATCCACGCGAACATCCTGCTTTGTGAGGAAGTCTGCGCCGATTGTCGCTTTGTATTGATTGCTGAATTTTTTGCTGACATATTGCTGCCTATGGTTAATTAACTATTAGCAAGATTCGATAACGACACTCCGTAATCAAGCAGTGCGATGCTCACATCAAGCTGGTCTTGCCAACGCCGCTGTCGCCTAGAATGATGACCTGCAGTAAGAGCGCCAGTTAGCTACATCATTCAAAATGACCCCCCTTCTTATTCCACACTTATTTAAAAGAATAGCAGCATAAAGATATCGCGACGCAAGAACTATCTGGCTCGCTGGTAGCCCAGTGGGAGAAGACAAAACGGTCACAAGTGGCGTGCGATAGCCGCCGATAACGGGACCGGAACTGACCTTGAGCATTGTTTTCTTCCGGGAAGACATTTAACGAGGACTGGCAAAATGCAGGATTCTGAGCGGAACGACAACAAGGGAGACGGGGGCTATGACTGGGGCAATTGGGAGCTGAGGAAGGAGAAATAGAGAGAGAAGGTGGCCGAGGTGGTTTGTGTGTGAGTGTGGGCCGGGGAAGGGTTGGGCGACGCAAGAGACAGGACCCGAACGCAGCGGGCGAAATATTTCTTGTTTCGGCCAGTCCTGTCCACATTGGGTTAGAGCCAAGTTGCCGCGCCAACCGCCGAGTTTAGATAGATTGCTGCTTCCGGAATAGTGTAAACTCCCGCTTTGGGATATGTCACAAGCCCCTTTCTCCCACCAATGCTTGCATTGATATGCTGTATACCACCTCGCCTTTGAATTCGCTCCCATCTCAATCTCTACATCTAACCAGAAACACAACATATAATGACAGATTGGCGCGTGTCTTTGGCTGCGCAGATCGATTCAGACCGCGATCTGCGGGAAAAGCAGCATTTCTCTATGATCGAATCGTGTACGTGCTGTTTATTGGCATCTTCCAATTGCGAGCAGCACCCAACTGACGACTGCACCTGTAGACTCACGTCTCGCGGCTCGTACTGCTGATGCCGAAAGGCGCCTCGACAGCAAACTCGCCTCACAGACCTCGGCCCTTTCTATTTCTGCCTCGCCTGCAGTGACTCAGCTAGCGCTAATAAACGACAAAGACAACACGAATGTGACCGCTTCGTCCGATTCCAGCTCTACTGCGCTACTGACAACCAAAAATACTGCTCTAGAAGCACAAGTCGAGCGTCTACGACTCGAGCGCAGGACTCTCGAACAAAAACTACGCAATCGCGACGAAGAATATCGTGAACGTGGGAACGCAATGTTGATGCTGCAAGATGAAATTCTCACCTACCAGATCCAGCTTAATGTTGCAGAAGACAGGATAAACAAGTTATTATCTGAGAACAGCGAGCTCGTCAAACGGTGGATGGAGAGGGTTTCACGGGAGGCTGAAAAGCTGAATGATGCGAATGCGTTTTTGGAAAGGTTGGTAATCATCTATTTCTGTCCAATCCTTGTTTTCCATATAGAACTGCTAATGAATGGCGTCGACAATCAGCATCGGCAGGTCACTGAAATACCGCGGAGACGACGAGAGTAATACTGCACCATAAAATGGAATGTGCCTGTTTGACAACTGGAGATTTCTTATTTTAACATTTGTACTTTAACGGATTAGGCGCATGGGATGGAGTTTTTGATTCTTCATTTAAGTTACCAGGCATTGACGAAACGATCTTCAATAACAGAGGTTGATGGGCGTAAAGCCCAGTTCTCGTGAAAAGAAGACGGAATAGCATAGGACGTGCTTACGTTTCACGGTTTCGGGAGGGCGGGGAATACTTCTGACTCATTGGGAAATGGAGGTAACCGGAGCTTTGCAAATTTTAAAATGTTATCTTGAGTCAGACATGTAGAATAATATATACAAGAAAAGAATACCAAGACAAATCATATGCCTTGAAAGTACCAAAATGCTTGTCTCACTTGTCTCAAAATGCAATCTGCCCAATTACTCCTACCCACCCACCGATTTGACTATCTTTCTGCTGCCTCGTTGTCCCTTTCCAAAAACTTCTGAATTCGACTCCGATCAATAATAGACACGTAATACTTCCCCGGCGCGTCCGTCCAGCTCACGCTTCCCGAATAAAACTCATGCTCGTGCACTTCCAGCAGGTTTATTGGCGCTTCCATGTTATACGACGAGATCGTGTGTCCTGTAGGAACGAAGGATTTAAGTGAGACGATTTTCGTACCGTCTTGGAGATCGAGAAACATATTGACCAGGTCACCATTTAGAGATGCATCGAATGCGTAATTGTTTACAAGCTTGTAAATGAAAAATGTCAGTCCGGTTCCAGCAGAAGATATCAAAGCAATAGCGGTCAGAAACCTACCATCACATCCGCTCGTTTCAGAGCTGCACCAACCTCTTCGCTCTTAACGAAATCACCCTCGATCAACTTAATCTTACCGGGTTTGATTCCCCAAAACTTGATGCGCTCTTCCAACTCGCGCGCTTGTTTCACAGCAAGCTCCGCCGCATTCTGCATTACTTCGCAGCCTAGGCTCTCGCATCCGGCTTCGACCGCCACTTGAAGCACGCAGTTGCCAACTCCGGAGCCCAGGTCCACGAAAACTTTGTCTGACGTAATGTCCAACTCGGAAATGAGTTTCGTTATGAAACGTGGCAGAAGCTCGCCGTAAACGTTGCTGGAGAAAGCGGTGTACTTTCGCAAGTCACTGACGTGGGGCGAAACCACTCTAGTGTATACCTCACCAAGAATCTCGTGCGAAACAGCTGCGATATTTCTTCGGCTCTGTCGCAACTTATTTTCAATAAACTCGCGAGCAACGGCATTCTGCAAGTCATCGTGGAAATACCGTGTGATTAAGTCATTGTATTCTTCCACTGCCGTCTTGAACAAGTATAGAGACTTCCGTTTAATGGCACGCTTGATCCTTCGCAAAATGCAATCCTGCATGTCGGAGCTGTAGATGAGAGTGGATTCCTCCTTTGGAAGGTAGTACTCTGCTACGATTTGCATGATAGTCTGTAGTTCTCTGAGAGGATCGTAGTCATCCTTCGTTGGGTGCACAAGAGAGAAGCGCTCTGTTGCGCTCTGAAGGGCGGGATACTTAAGCTCGATTGTCGCCTCTTCTTCGGTTTTTTCGTTGCTGAAATACGGCTGATATCCGGACGACGACAAATTCGCCACTTCACAGGCTTGCAGAAGATACGTGGGCGATTCCTGACTTGAAAACATGTCCTCGATAAGTAGTTCTCTCTTTTCGTCAATCTTTTCCTGCTCGAATTTAAAGCGTTTGACACGATTATCTCCATCTCCGCTGTCGCTTTCGTCATCTGAGATATCTCGTCCTTCATGTCCTTCTTCGATTAAATCGTCTTCGCCCTCACCTGTACCGTTATATCCTTCTTCGGCATCGACAACATCACTATCGTCGTCGTCCGAAGTAATGAACTCTTTACTCTTTTCCGATTTCTTTCCACTTCCCCGTCCCTTTCGCTCTGACTTCTCTTTGCGCGTTTTCTTCGTTATTTCTTTCTTCCGTCGCTCTTTCGGCTCTGCTTCTTTGTCTGAGGCGGCATTGCCGGAAGAGCGACCTCCACTCTGCTCGCGCTTCCGACGATTGAGCCGGCGTAGAATTTCTAGCTGAGATGACTTGCCGCTACCACCGCCGCCGCCGCCCTCGGAAGTATTAGACGGCGGCGGCGGTATCCGTCGCGTGACTTTCACCGATTTGAAACGTACATCGCTCTTCGTCTTCGCTCGAGACGTTGTGGTGGCGACGACTGCGTGCGGCATAGGCAGCGGAGAAGCAGACTCGGTTCCGGAGGCGTATGGCGATGGTGTCGACACTGTCAGTGCATCGAGAGCCGCAATTGCTGGCGTTGTGGGTGTAGACACCCGCTTTGCAGGCGAAGAAGTGCCGGATGACGGAGCCGAAGTACGACTTGAATCATCGTGCTGAGATTGCTTCGACAGCTTCTGGAAGAAGGAAGATGGCATCCCTTATCGATGATTTCCAATGCAATAGCTCCGGTACGAATAAGTATATACAGAATGGCCTATGATTCAGTCGAGCTGATGATGCATCATCTTGGCCCGTCACCTGGTCATTAGAGTTCTCAAGTGCACACGTGTGGTTTGTATGTCGTTCACCAGAGCAGAGAATCCGCCACGAAATCAACAGCAAAAAGATCTTATCACTTAACTGTCAAGTAAAACAAAAGCGACATAAACATTTACGCTAAACTCCATAGCCAACACATTCCATCATTATGTGTCGTACTTCACATGCAAGCCCATTGAATAACCTTCCCCACAAACCAGACACGAGCGCATGAACACGCTATAGCACAATACATCATAAATCATAAAGCTTAATTTTAACAAACAGCGTGGAGAAAATAAACTGTTCGCCTTGAGTGTCAAATAACTGTACATGCCGGTACCCGTGCTGAAGATTCACGATGCGCGCGCAGTACAACGCAAACGGGGCACCATCTGCGGAGGGGAACACCTGAAAGCGCACGAAAGCGAGTTCATGGAATGGGTCTTCAATATCAAAACTAAAACGGTGGTTCCAAATGGGATTAAAGCCATTGTTTTTAACGATGTGCGTGCGGCCCTTCCGTGGCAATGCCGAGCGTCCTGTTGTGGATAACGACGTCGCGCCATATTTTGCGGACTTATAAATACCGTTCCCATTCAAATTCCCATTCGCGATGCTTGCAACGCTATTTGCAGTATTATTGGTTGAGTTAGGAAACACTTCGACTTCAACGTACGGATCGAAAGAGTCGTCTGGCTTCATGTCTTTCGGTCGCGGTAATTGCTGCGCGGAAATAACGTCCACGACAAACCTCTTCCTGCGATGACGCAGTGTACTTTCGTGACGTGCATACACGGTTCTAAGTTGAACAGGTTTGAGAACGTATCCAGCCTTGTCGCCAGTCGAAAACATTGCATCATTCATTTGGAGTCCGATATCTAGTAAATAATTAGCCTGTGACGAGTTGACTGAAGCCGTCAACAGCAAAGCAGATGAAGAAACACAAACCATAAGTTTGCCAATTCAGCGCCGCCATCTGAACACCATGTTTCCAAACAACAATTGGATCATAGTTTGAACTTGTAAAACGAAACCCCGACGGATAAACCCGCATAAGAAACCGCTCGTTATGTCTGTCAAGTTGATAGCCTTTATCTTCGTCCTTACAGAGTGAGTTAAACGACCGTTCGCCAAACGAGAAGCAATGAGTCATCGCACGCGATTCTATTGCATGATCAGTAATCAACGAGACGGTAAATCAGATTGCGAGAGAACGCACCTGGTAGAGCGAAACTGCGATATTTGACACCTCGAAGATATACACCCAGTTCACCTAGCTGCTTTGCGATTTTGCTTAACCCCCCTGCCGAACGCTTCTTCTTACGCACGACGATACCGGAATCTGTGTTATCCTCACTCAGACTCGTCTCCGTACCCGTTGTGCTCCCGCTCGACCACGCAGTCAGCACCTCGTCGCCCGCGGCGCCGACACCGCTGCCACTGCCGTTACCACTACCGACACCATTGCTGAAAAAGGTAGTAAATTCCGACGCATCACTAGATTTGACCTTGATCAGAATACGATGCCGCAGGTCCTCGGGACTAGGAAGAGAAATCGCGTTCGGAAAAATTGTGGCCGTAACAAGCTTGTCGCCAAATGTGGACTTCATTATTTCTACCATGCGCATCTGATTTTCGATGCTGCAGTGAACTTCGAGAGATAAAATGAGCGGGTAAGGAGATGATATGAATCCATACTTATGAATGGCCGCAACAACATCCGCAAACAAGATCTCAGAAGTGAAGGTGCGACCGTGTGAAATAACAGGCGCCTCATCGCCATCCCAGCAATCCAGTTCGATGCAGCGGCAGCCCCGCTGTAGAACACGAATGTATGCTTCAACCGAGGATTCACCTGCAAGTTGACGTCCGAGTAAATATGTGTTATGCGAGGATGAGATGTAATATTCGTGTAAAGGTCGGGTGAGGTCTTCCTCGACTTCTCTTAAAATCGGGTTGTACGACGAGAGTAAGTAGTCTGAAAAGGAGTCGACGGTAAATAGTTGGTAGTCGTCAACAAATTTGTTAAATATCTTTGCGGCCTGCTGGTCGTTGACGTCCTGCTTCTGGACATCAATCAAGAAAGCTTTAAACATCACAAAACTGAGTGTTTCACCCTCGACGGCAAGATCATCGGCTGCACTTGCTTCGCGCAAAACGTGGCGGAAAACATGGACCACTTCATTCCTGTGCTTGAGCATTTTAACAAAATTCCGGAACTCGTCGAAGTCAAGAAACCCGGACTTATCCACGTCTGCTTCCGTGAACTTCTGACGTAGGTATTCCTTCGAGCAATTTACGTGAAGCCGCCGCGCTAGTCGTTCGACGGCTTCAAAGGGCAGGCGTTCCTCGCCTTCTTCTTTCGTCGTGTACACAGGCCAATGAACGTTCACGAATTGCTCACCGGGGATGGCGAGACTGCTCATGATGGCTTGACGATATCGCAATAACTGCTGGACAGCAGCAACAAACTGCGAGAAGGAATCCTTTGACAAGGCGATAATATGCAAACCTTTTAACTTGTTGTCCTGTGTCATATATATTATAGTGATCCACAGGCGCTCATGTTCGCTTGAGATCTTAAACTCTTCGCGGTAGTTTCTGGCGTCGTCGGCGACCCTGATTTCTCGAATGTTGTCGATCACGATGGTTGTCTTGGACTTCGCTTTTGTTTTAGAGTCCCACGTGATGGTTCCACGATCAACGTTCAGCGTGAAAGTGTACTGTATACGCTTCTTGCGTGTGATTCGTAAGAATGGAACGCCGGTCTGCAAACTCGCAGGAACAGATGGCGGCAACTCGGTGTAGCTAGACGATGCCTCGGCGGGTAGCAAACGGTCGCCGTTCACGGTCGAATCTGACCCACCTGAGATTGAAAGAGTGCTGACATCGGCAGCAGCGGTGTCACTGCCAAAGGAACTGGCGCGGCGGCGCGTGACAGGTCCATCAGACACTTCGGGAGCCGACTTCGAAGAGCGCCGCGCGATCTTGTCCATCGCGCCGCGTGAGAGCCTACGCATGAGAGACGAAGGTGCACGTAAAGGCGAGGACGAAGAGGAGAGGGAAGGCGTTGCTTGGGCATATGGCGAAGCAGTTGCCAGGACGGACTGGGCCGCGGGCGGAGGGAATGAGGAGGGCGACGATGACAGGTGTGACGGAGAGCCGGGAGAAGACATCAGTTCCCAGGATCGGTCGACGAATAAGCGCTCGTGAGTCGCCAAATACTCGCCAGAGGCATTGCCAGATGAGAATCACGATAATGAGGCGTATTGTCTGTTTACACGAGTCTGGGGAGTGGAAGTATGGGCGAGCATGTGTGTTTCGCGAGTTTCGCGAGTTTCGCAACAGGCTTTAATAGGACGCGCACGTGCTCCTCTTAACTCCGACCTTTGTTCGCTCAGCATATACAGGACATAAGGTCTAGTTAGCTAATTGTCATGACGATACATCGAAAGCCGTACACTTTTAGTATCACGATTTAAAGCATGACACTCTGGACCTGTCTGTTTGTTCGGCCGGAGGTTGCGTCTAGGTGGAATACTATATACGACCATGCATTTATAAACCTACAAATAATCCTTTTTGTTCGCCGTACGCACAAACCCACGGTACCGCCATTCCACGTCCGCGTCCTTGTTGTCTACAGTTCCCAGTCGCAGCTCATAAAGCCGCATCTCAAACCGTGGACCAACTTCCGCAAGCTCAACGCCGTCTTTTGTCCGGACGTACACATGATGGCGCACACTGATGAAGTCGCCCTTGTTGGCGAATGTAATAACACGAGAGCTGTCCTTCTTTACGCCGGGTGGAAACAAGTGCTTGAGTACCTGCACGACACGGTTGCCAAGTGGGGACGTGAAGTTGTCGAAAATGAGGTGGGGGTAGGCTTCCGAGACGGTGCCGGCGTTAACGAGGTCGTGTCGAAGAACCACGTTGTGCAGTGAAAAGGACGCAGTCGGCCCATGAGGAAAATGCGAAATGGTGAGCGCGGTGGGTACACCGCGGTGCTCGTGGAGGAGGATCAAGTCTGTGGTCGCGGAGGTCTGGCAAGCCTTGACAAGCGCCGGCAGAACGGAGTTGCCGCGGTTTAACCGCACGGACGTTGGGAACATCAGCCGGATCTCCTGTAGGGCATAATAAATCAGATATCTTCCTTGACACAAGCAGGCGGACTGTCACAAACACAACTCACCTTCGCAAATTGTGACAATCTGGTACTAGGATCGCGACTCGTCGTCACAACGACTCGCGGTTCTTGGATCCCACTCAGTGCACTGTACTCATCGTCGATCTCCTCGCGCATGCTCTCGTCGTACTTAAACGTCGTCCGCAGCTCGTCATCCTCGGCCACATCTTTGGGCAACGGCTTGCCAGAAGCCAGAGACGCGCGCAGTTGCTGGCGCTTCACGACGAGATTCGCATCTTTCAGTGCCAGCGACTTCTTGTACAGATACTCGCGGCGTTCTCTTGCTTGTCGGCGAAGCTGAACAAGAGTTGTTAGCAAGGGGAGCCCTGCATGTGGAGACAGCAAAGAATGCGTACCATTTTGTTAGTTTGTATGTGCTTTGTTGGTCGAGAAGTTTTGTCGGTGGTGAGGTTAAACAATTAGGCGTTGGGAGGATTCAAACCCTGCGCTGTTGCGGCATATCTGCGCAGGTGCAGCGGCGACACGGGTCTAAATGTTCTTCGCCATTTCATCATATTACTTCTCGCCTTTATTTCGCAACTAACAGCCATGGACGCGTTCACGCATTTAGGCCAGCAGTTCGATCTTCTCTCAACCGCAGACGGTGACTCCGTCGTTTCGGAAGTTGCCCCCTATGGCTATCGAGCTGGCACCGCGGCACGGCGGCGCGCGAGACGTGGCGCAGACGATGAGTCTTCAGTCGCCAACTCTGAGTCCGAGGACGACGATGATGCGTCCACCGTTGATGGCACGCTGAGTCTCGCAAGTGTGCCAGTGGACGGACCAAGCTTATTAGATAAGGAGGAGGAGGAGGATGCTGACGAAGATGGAGTGTTGCCTGAATACGCTTGCACGTGAGTTTCTGCTTGCTTCTTTCCATCTGCTGTCCATATGATAATGGGACTGACAAGACTAGTTATTGTGGCATTCATTCACCCTCCAGCGTAGTACAATGCGCTCAGTGTGAGAAGTGGTTTTGCAATTCGAGAGGAAATACCTCCAGCTCTCACATTGTCAACCATCTCGTCCGCGCGCGCCACAAGGTATGTCACATTAGAACTGGTATTGCGATGCGCATTTTTTCATTAACACGTTGTGTACAGGAAGTCTGTCTTCATGCTGACTCGGATCTTGGTGCAACAACTCTTGAATGCTACAACTGTGGCTGCAAGAACGTCTTTCTTCTTGGCTTCATTCCGGCGAAGTCGGACACCATCGTCGTGATCCTGTGCCGCCAGCCATGTGCGTCTGCGACTTCCAGCAAGGACATGACATGGGACACGAGTCAATGGCAGCCACTAATCGAGGACCGCTCGTTTTTGTCTTGGCTCATCACCGTGCCGACAGACGCTGAGCAAATGAAGGCACGGCAGCCCACTGCAGCCCAGATCGCGAAGCTGGAGGAGATTTGGAAAAGTAACTCGACAGCGACTATTAATGATCTTGACAAATCGGCAGATGATGACGAACCCGTGCCCGTGCTTCTGCGTTACGAGGACGCCTACCAATACCAGCGTTGTTTTGGCCCATTGGTAAAAATCGAAGCGGACTACGACAAGAAGCTTAAAGAGTCGCAGAGTCAAGACCATCTCATGGTTCGTTGGGACATTGGTCTGAATAACAAGCATCTCGCGTCGTTTATCCTCCCGAAGATGGATATGGGCGACGTGAAACTTGCTGTCGGCGATGAGATGCGGTTGCGCTACATTGGCGATATACGACCAAAGTGGGAAGGTGTGGGCTATGTAATCAAGGTGGCAAACAACTTATCCGACGAGGTTACGATCGAGCTGCGCCGGAATGATAAAAGTGTGCCGTCGGAATGCACTATGGGATTTTCGGTGGATTACGTATGGAAAGCGACGTCATTCGATCGCATGCAGCTCGCGCTCAAGACCTTCGCGATTAACGAGATGTCAGTTTCTGGATATATCTATCACAAGCTCCTCGGCCATGAGGTTGCGCCCGTCGTGTTAAAGACTGCAATGCCGAAACAGTTTACGGCGCCTAACCTTCCGGAATTGAATGTGTCGCAAGTCCACGCCGTCAAGTCCGTGCTGCAGAAGCATATCTCCTTGATCCAGGGTCCACCGGGAACCGGCAAGACCGTAACATCTGCGACAATCGTGTACCACCTTGCAAAGATGAACCCTGGCCAAGTGCTAGTCTGTGCGCCGTCGAATGTCGCTGTAGACCAGCTCACGGAGAAGATTCACAGGACTGGACTTAAGACAGTGCGGTTGACAGCGAAAAGCAGAGAAGATCTTGAGAGCAGCGTATCGTTTTTAGCTTTGCACGAGCAAATCAGATTGAATGATACGAATATCGAACTGCAGAAATTGACTCAGTTGAAGCAAGAGTTAGGAGAACTTAGCAGCCAAGACGAGAAGAAATTTAAAAAGCTCACTAGACAAGCTGAGCGTGAGATTCTAATGAATGCAGACGTTATTTGCTGCACGTGTGTGGGAGCAGGTGATCCGCGCTTGTCGAAACTGAAGTTCCGAACGGTCTTGATTGACGAAAGCACCCAGGCCGCCGAGCCAGAGTGCATGATTCCTCTTGTGATGGGCTGCAAGCAGGCTGTTCTGGTTGGCGATCACAAGCAGCTTGGACCTGTTATCATGAACAAAAAGGCAGCACGTGCAGGTCTTCATCAGTCGTTGTTTGAGCGACTGGTGTTGCTCGGCCTTGCGCCGATCCGTTTAAACATTCAATATCGAATGCATCCGTGCTTGAGCGAGTTTCCGAGTAACATGTTTTACGAAGGCAGCTTGCAGAATGGTGTGACGACGCACGAAAGACTGAGAAAACACGTGGACTTCCCGTGGCCAGTGTCCGATACGCCGATGATATTTTGGTCGAATCTGGGCCAGGAAGAGATTTCAGCAAGCGGCACGTCGTATCTCAATAGGACTGAGGCTTCGAACGTGGAGAAGGTCGTGACAAGGTTTTTCAAGGCTGGAATCCAGCCGAGTCAAATCGGTATCATTACGCCATACGAAGGCCAACGATCGTATATTGTTGCTTCGATGCAGACAAATGGTTCACTTCGAAAAGAGTTGTACAAGGAGGTCGAGGTCGCCTCGGTGGATGCGTTTCAAGGTCGAGAGAAGGATTACATAATTCTGTCGTGTGTGCGCTCGAATGAGCACCAGGGCATTGGTTTCCTAAACGATCCGCGCCGTCTGAACGTCGCTCTTACGCGTGCAAAGTATGGATTGGTTATGATTGGCAATCCGAAAGTGCTGTCGAAACAGCCGATGTGGCATCATTTATTGACGCATTATAAGGAGAAAGGATGTCTTGTGGAGGGTCCTTTGAGTAATTTGCAAATCAGCATGATCCAATTTGCAAAGCCCCGAGTCCCGTATAGAGGCATTCCGTCCAATTTGCCCTTTGGTATTCCTGCTCGCCAGCAACAGCAGCCGTTGCGCTACGGTGGTATGCCGGGACGACAAAACGATTTTGATAGTGGCAGCGTGCTAGGATATATTCCGGACGATGTGGCCTCCATCAGCGGATTGCAGACGTCGAATTACCAGTCCATATTTGCGAATGGATTTAACGTAATGAACAGATGGCCCGCTTTGCCGGGCCATCCTGGAAGCGGTCCTGGAGGTCCTGTATCGTTAGGGATGTCGTCCTCGTCATTGCCACAAGAGAACGGCGGTAACGCAATGATGAACGGAAACGCGCCGGTAGGAGGAGTAGGAGGTATGGGCAGCAAATTCGGCGCTATTGGCGCTGGTCCTTCTACAACCGGAGTGAAGACGCTAGGCATGAGCCAGAGCGACAGGTTAAAGCAGTACGTTGAGGATGACAGCGCTTCTGTGTACGGCGGTTTGGGGTCTGTGTATTCCGGCATCGACGACGACGCCCGGTCGATTAGTACTGCGTTTGCGAGTCAGATCGGAGTCGGTGGTTACGATTAGAGGCGCATAGAGAACCGGACGAAAGATTCTCTTAATTTTTTTAAGGAGCGTGATATATTTCGTACAAGGCATACGTTTTATATTATTTGCTGGATAGTGTTGTCTCAACATATTCCGTCCGTTTGAATGTCGACGACGACCTGTTTCTTCGACAGACGATGTTTTACGACTTGAATAAACCGTCTGCATCACGGTGCACCGCCGGCTTACTGGTGGACAGGACGGGTAGGATGACATTGTATATCTGTGGTGCCGAGTGGCTGGGCTAGACGTCATGATATGTTTGTAGACAATAATTGCAATTGCTAGTTTAAGTTGTAGCTAAGCTGCCAGCTGAGCCGCGCGACGTGTTCGAAACCAAACGTAAGTCTGCCAACAGCAGCGGCCCGACAAACCGCTACGAGTCTCGCGAGGTTCGTACACACAAAAGGGGCCATGTCGCCCACGTCTTCTTCGTTCCCATCCTCCGCTGGCTCTTCATCCTCCTCTCCTCCATCCTCACCGTCCTCACCCAGGCTCGCCATCCGCATCAAGCCCGCCGCCGCCATCCCCGCCACAACCACCCCACCATCAGAGTCGCCGTCCGCAATGGGTGTCAAGACCGCCGGTAGCAAGAAAAAGCCCAGCAAAGGCCGCTCTTTGCCCGGGAAGCGCTTGCGCGAATACTTCGTTTCGCACCTCATCCCACTCGGCACTGCGCCAACCGCCGTGCCAAAGAACCTCATCCAGCTCTGTATCTTCCACGTGTACCACACAGTTCTCATCCTCCTCCACATTCTGCTCTCCGCCGTATTTTTTGTGGAGAAGCATTATTACGTTACAAAGAACAACTTTCTGGCATTCTTGTACCATCACCATCGCACTCCGCAGCTCATTGCACAGGATATTAGGGGCCTTTACAAGACGCCGCGGCATGTCGCCATCATTTTGAGGTACAAGGAAAGCGAAGAGGGCGGTGGTGTAGAGGGCCTCATGGAACAGGTTGCCGACGTCGTCTCCTGGTCCGTTGGCGCTGGTGTCACGACGCTCACTGTTTACGAACGCACGGGTAAGCTGAACCACGAGCATGAGGCCACAGCAAAGGTCATCGCGCGCACTCTAAAGTCGTACTACGGCGAGTCCATACCGAAATTCAGATTGCGCACGCCGCATGATGGCGAGAACAAGTTTTATCCAGCAACCATGGATGTGAAGCCAGACATTGTCGTCTCATTCATTTCTCATGAGGACGGACGCCAGTTCTTGGTTGACCTCACGAAGGAGTTCGCGGAGAAGTCTCAACGTGGCGAGTTTGATTCCTCCAAGGTAACCGTTGACACCGTCGACACGCTCTGTGCCCGTATGCAATATTCGTTTTTGAGATAATTTTCAGAGTGATCCGCTAATAATTCTACAGAACGCGTAATTACGGAACCCGATCTCGTTGTACTCTTTGGCTCAGAACTCGACCTCGACGGATTTCCGCCTTGGCAGGTTCGTCTTTCGGAGATCTACTACGCGCCGTACAATAACGACGTGACGTACAACGTATTCCTTCGCGGCATACGTCGTTACTCGATGTGCAAGATTAACGTCGGCAGGTAGACTGTCTATTAAGGTTCGCTTTGCTTTGCTGGAGGAATTTCTTGCTTTATTTCGCTGTATATTTTTTTTTACTTTTCTATGGACACAGGACGGCAAGTTTGTCCGTGGTCATCCAAAAATCTTAGAAGAGGTCGTGTTGCGGAGTTACCTGGGTTGCATTTACAATAGATATATGTTGTACGTTTCGCTACGAATTTGCATCGATTTGCATTTATTTTAATTATTATTTACATTTTCTATCCGACGTAACGTAGTTTCCCATCCTATGTTTATATACAGAACAATCTATAGTTTCAAAATCATCAAAGCAGCACGGGCGCGAAGCAGAACAATGTCCCTGTCCAACAACTTGATCAACTGCGGGAGCGGTGCGCCAGAGACGCTGCCAGCTATAGCAAACCTGAGGGTTTGAAACACGACCCATGATTTTTTAGCTCCTCTTTCATGTGCAAGGCGTCTTAAATATGCATCAATTTCGGTTGCTGTGATTGCTGTGGTTGTGTTGGCATACCACGTTTCAAAATCTTCGAGAGCTTTATTGAAAGAGTCAGTTTGCAATACGTTAGGAATCAAGAACAATTTCAGTAGTCTACTTACTGGTGACGGCGTCGTTGCCTTCGTTTCTCGCAGTAAGAGCCTTTAAATACACTGTCGCTTCATCGTTGTTCCAATCTGGCGATTTTGTAAAGGCGTAAGAAGCCACGTCCGGCAGTTCAATCGTCGTGTGCAACCTTTCCTTGAATAGCGCAAGGACATTTTCTATGTAAGCAATGCCAAGTCGGTCTGTTATGTTCGGATCCTCCTCTGCAAGGTGTGCAAACTGCCTCTGGAGTATAGGCTGGACCTGCAACGCGGTCGTGTGAAGGCCGTCTGGCGAGGACAGAAGCTTGCGGACGTAATGTTCATTAAAGTGGTTCAGCTTGGCAGGGGATACTTTAGCATTGCCTTTTGTGAGGCCGGAGAGGGAGAAGGCGGAGATCAATTGGTCCAATGACATGATTTCACCAGAATCGGAGGAAGGCGAGGAAGAGGTGACGGGGGAAGAGGAGTAAGGTGACCATCCAAACAGTGCTACAAAATTCACCAGCGCTTCTGGAAGTATTCCTGATGCAATATAATCACTAATCCCCACGTCGCCAGATCGTTTACTCAACTTCTTGTCTTCCAGGGTCGTCAACAGTGGTATATGCACGTACTCTGGTGGTGTCCAACCAAAAGCCTCATACAGCGCAAGATGTTTCGGCGTAGATGGAAGCCATTCTTCGCCGCGAATGACGTGTGTGATTCGCATTAGATGGTCGTCGACGACGCTCGCAAGGTGATATGTTGGGAACCCATCAGTCTTCAAAAGCACAGGATCATCGTAGCGTGTGTCTTTATAGTTCACTTGTACTTGCAGATCAAGTTCGCCGTGAAGGAGATCGTGCACTTTCGGGTACTTGCTTGGCGACTTCAAGCGGATGGTGTATGGTGTCGAGTCGCGCACTTTTGCGCCGGACTCATCGTCATCGAGGTGATAGCAAAATCGATCGTAAGTTGCCATAGACGGCGGAACAAGTTTCTGCGCAGAATTTCTTAGGTCTTCCATGCGCTCCTTCGTACAAAAGCACCGGTACGCATGCCCGCTGCTCACAAGCCTTTCCACGTGCTCTCGATATATCTCCAGCCGATCAGACTGCTTGTACGGTCCATAAGCCCCACCAACCCCGTCTGGACCTTCGTCCCACTGCAGTCCCGCCCAACGCAAACTGTCGTAAATGTTCTGCTCAGCGCCCGGCTTGAGTCGCGTTTGGTCAGTATCTTCGAGGCGTAGAAGGAATGAGCCACCTGTAGACCGGGCAAGCAGGAAGTTGTATAGGGCCGTACGCAACGAGCCAATATGTAAAAGACCCGTGGGCGACGGCGCAAAGCGCGTACGGGCAGGTGTGACTGGGTCACTACTTTGCGGAGAGGAACGCGAGGCAGGAGTCACGGCTGTCCTTGTTGATGATAATTTCTTGCCTTTTCGACGCGAGAACGAGAACTCCGGCGGAGGAGCAAATGAGGACGACGACGACGCAAAACGTAAGTTAAAAAGCCCTGTACGCGTTCGACTGCGTACAGAGCGCGTCGCCGCATACAAACACGTCGTCATTTCTCCAATTGCGACTGGTTTACCGCTGTTTGTGGCTTTCCTGATCTGAAAGTCGAAATTATTCAAGATGCACGTGACTGTGCGGCTGCGAACGGTAATTTTTATTTCTCCCAACTTCGCCTCTCTTTCTGGAACAAAAATCGGGCACATTTTCGTACATACATACATTCTTTTTCGTCTCGTAAAAGAAAAGTAGGATTCTGTACACTGATGCTCTGTTAGAAAATGAATCTGACTCTTCTATACAGTGCCGCCAGACGAGGCAGACTCAGATCTTTATGAGATCCTTGGCGTGCACCGCACTGCTACGACCGTCGAGATCAAGAAGGCATATCACAAAGCCGCGCTTGCGTCGCATCCTGACAAAGTCCCGCCTGAACAGCGTGACGATGCCGAGGTGCGGTTTAAGATCGTCTCGCAAGCCTACGAGATTTTATCTGACAGTACGGTGACACCAGCCTAGCTTTATTTGAGGGCATTGCTCTGTTACTGATTACGTGTTTGTAGGCGACAAAAGACATGAGTATGACACGTACGGCATGGACGCGTTTACGCGCGGTGGTCCATCGTCCTCTGGGTTTGGCCCAGGCATGAACGAGGATGAGTTTTTCCAGGAATTCTTCGGCGGCGGCGGCCCCGGTGCTGGGTTCGGACAATTTGGTGGTAGTGGTGCTGGGCGGCGAGGACCCCAGCGGCAATCCCGACGAACCGACGACGCATTGCAAGACTTGAAAGTCTCTTTGAAGGCATTGTACAAGGGAAAGACAGAAAAGATGTCTATCAAGCGGAATATTATATGCACTACATGCAAAGGGTATGTTTTACGCTCTCTTTTTCTCTGAGAAGTCCGAGCAGGTAACTGACACATAAACAGCACCGGTGCAAAGGCAAACTGCAAACCCCATAAATGCTCCAAGTGCAGTGGCCACGGAGTTGTCGAAGG
This sequence comes from Lipomyces sp. NRRL Y-27488, assembly GCA_030556275.1. Taxonomy (NCBI): domain Eukaryota; kingdom Fungi; phylum Ascomycota; class Lipomycetes; order Lipomycetales; family Lipomycetaceae; genus Lipomyces; species Lipomyces sp. NRRL Y-27488. The sequence goes on along the minus strand of JAKTPS010000187.1, from coordinate 844 downwards.
TCTTCGGCCAATCGGCAATGGCCTCGCCATTCCTGTAATGACGCGTTGTCCGGTATGCTCCGGCCGCGGCGACATACTGCGAGAGAAAGACAAATGCAAAAAATGCAAAGGACAACGGGTTGTGGTGCAGAGTAAGATATTAGAGGTCTACATACCCCCTGGTTCTCGAGAAGGGGACAAGATTGTTTTGGAGGCTGAGGCAGACCAGGAGGTAAAGCTTTTTGAGCCACTTTCGCAGGATTTTACTGAGAAAATGTGCTAACGGATGAAACTATAGCCCGGAAAAGAAACAGGAAACATCATATTTACAGTTCACGAGGAGCCCGACTCGACATTCACTCGCAGCGGCTCCGACCTGCGCTCAAAATTACACATCACTCTGACCGAGGCCCTCTGTGGCTTTTCGCGGTCCGTGCTAGAGCATCTCGACTCTCGCTGTCTGAAAGTCACTGTGCCGCCAGGAAAGGTCCTGCGACCCGGTGATATCCTAATTGTTTCGAACGAAGGCATGCCAATTAAGCGCGGCAGTGGTATGAGGGATCGTGGAGATCTTTATCTGGACGTCGTCATCGAGTTTCCTAAAGACAACTGGTTCATAGAACAGAGCGAGCTTCGTAAGATTGCAGATGTGCTCCCATTTCCGCCGCGGCGACAAGAATCGGCTGGCCTCGGTGGAATTGTGGATGAAGTCGACTTTGTCGTGTCCCAAAGTGACGCCGCGTTTGGTCGCGACGCAGGAGCTGGTGCAGACGAGGACTGGGAGAGTGAGGTCGATGAAGACGACAGAGTTCATTTGTTCTTGCAATTTTTGGGGCGTATTGCGTTTATGATTTGAAAGAACGGT